>JAJKFJ010022575.1:0-157276 GCA_027382625.1 Tetmemena sp. SeJ-2015
AAAAGATATGGATAATTAACTTTGGTAGGTTATTTAGGAAACATGATGCTCAATTTAATAATAATTATAAAATGATAATGAAGGATATATTTAGATTTCTCTCTGCAATGATATTCTTCGCACCAATAATAAAGAGCCCTGCTTTGCCAACAAGAGGTATGTCTTTAATCTGATATATATTTGCTAAAAAAAATTGTTTAGAAAATTTTGAGCGGCATTTCTTCGACAGTAAAATTTTGTAATAAATAAAGGAATGAAAAAAAGAGCTTACAGGGTAATTTTCGCTCCTAAATATGATTCTTCCAGTTATAGAGGCTGCATATTTTAATCCTAATTCAGTCATTAGAAGATCAGCTGCACCTAAATAAAATATTTATTTATGCTTATGCTTATGCAAAATAAATTTAAAGTTAAATTTAAAAGTTTTACAACTATTTAATACAACGAAATTTTTTTTCATGATTAGGGAACTAATACTGCAATTTTCAGCTTAACTTCTTTGAGCTTATAGTTGAAGGAAGTTATGTATTTAAAAAAAAAAGTTGCAATATTTTAAAAATGCACTTTAAATTTATTTTACAATAGCTAAAAAATTGCTCAAAATATAGATTTTATTTAGGTGAAGCTGACCTTTAACTGACTAAATTTAAAGGATTAATATTTCAAGCCTTAGATGTTCTTATACATCTCTATAACTGGAAAAATCGTATTTAGGAGCGAAAATTACCCTGTAAACTCACTTTTTTATTTCCTTTATTCATTACAAAATTTACTGTAGAGGAAAAGCCACCCCGAAAACTCTTAAGAGATTTAATTAACGGATGAGATGGATAGTGGAATAAATTTCTAATAAGAATTCTTCGACATAGAATGAGAATATTTGCTTAACTTGGGTGAAGAAAATGCAAAACCTCAAATACATAGAGAACTGACCATTCCAAGTTGTGATATCAATTTAAAATAAATTATTTTTTTTAATTAATCTTCTCTTCAGTTCAAATTTTCGCTGGTTCTCCTGCAAGTCCATATTATTGCTCAGATGTGCCCGTAACCTAGTATATATCTTTTTGGGATTGGATTTACTGCTATGATACTTCTTTTTAATATTTTTCAACCTTAGTTAGGTGTCAAAATTATTTATTATATTCTGTGCTATTACCCAACCTAGAGTTTTCAGCTTTCAATTGCGAAAATTATTTATTTTGCAGTGACTGGAATTACTCTGGACTTTTACAACTAATACCTGATATAGCTAATAATTTAATAAAAAGATAATGGAAAAAATAAGTGCCAGTTTAAGTTTCTCTGATTTAATTAATAATCATACCATTCGGTTTTGCATACAATTCTAAAAAATATTAACCCTTGCAACTTTTTTGTGAGAGTCCTCAGTAAAAAGATATAAGTGACACAAGTTTAAAGGACGAGCATATTTCCAATTTTGTAGTAATTGCGCATCGTATCTCCCTACAGAGAGGTTCCATTAAGAAAATGAAAGAAGGATATAATATTATCTGTTCAGCCCTGATTTTTAACTACTTTATAGGAAGCTGGCGTTACAGTAAGGGCCACTGTTTTTCGATTTTTTAATGAACTTTAGAAAAGTGGCTTCAAATCTATCCATGATTGGAATGTTTATCTGGTCTTTTAAAAATTGTTTTAAAAAATAAAATTACCTTTTAAAAAATTTTTCCCGCAATATTTGGCCCAAAAGCATTTCAAACCCCAAATTTTAAAAAAAACAAAATTTGTCCCCCTTCAAAAAACCTTTACAAAAGAAACAAAATTTTTTTTTTAAAAATCGGGGCTGAAGAATAATATAAGAAAGAAAAATTTTCTTAAAAAAGGGTAAAAAAATTTTAAATTGCCTCGAAATTTCAGCTCCTTATTTACTATTTTAACAAATCATAGATTTTAATTTAATTTCTTACTATAATAACAAATCTATTTCTGGACCGTAAAGTTTTACTATTTAACTTTACGTTAATGGCAATTTGTAAAGACAAACTTCTCCCTTTTGGTTTCTTTTAAAAGTTTTTTTTAAGGTTATTAAAAAAACCCCATAATTTTTGAAAAGAAAGTAAAAAATAAGTTGTTTAAAATTTAATTTCTTTTTTAAAAATTTAAATAATCTTTGCTTTTTCAAACGCAAAATTTTATTTCAAAAAAAAATTACATGACCCAATCCTATCTCAGTTTCTTTTTACTCTAAGGTAGGGTTTGTAGTCCCCCTTATCAGTAGTAATACCCATTTCCCTCAACATCAAATCCATCGCAAAAATGTTGAAAATCCCCGCGCGCACTATACTCTCGCATTTGAAAGTTTTTTGCAGATGAAAAAAGTTAGGAGTTGGCCCAAGCTGTTCCTCTTTCGCACTTCAAAGTTTAAAGATGGCACATCAATTTTTTGTTTGACCTAAAAACTCTTTCGCCCCCAAGCGCATTTCATTTTGGGAGTAGCGCGCAAGATTTTTCCATAGATTTTCCTTATTTCAAAAATCTCTCCGTAGACTGTAGCAAAAATCTATCTTAAATGGCATAACAAAAAAATGTGAATCGAGTGAAGGCGTTTTTGATTTTCACAAAGCCATTTTTTTATAATAATCTGAAATATTTTTAGACTAGCTGCTCAGGTGTGGGGGGATAGCGGGAAGTTTGTATTTTTGTGGGAAACGGGTGTCACACACAACCCCTTTCATAAAGAAGATTTTGGTACAAGAAGCAGATAAATAGAAGTTTACGAGTAAAAAAAATAAACTAAAAAGGGTTACTGGGGAAAGGGAAGAGGCAGAAGCTTTTTTGCCCTTTCTTTCCTTTTCGTTTCTATAAAGAGAGGCAGTATTTGGGGTTCCCTTTAAGAAGCTCAGAGGGGAAGTTTCCCCGACGGTAGATCGTTTACCTTTGGGACAACCTAACTACAAAAACCAAAGGGGGAAGCAAGAAGGCATACGTTTTGAGTTGAACTTTCCTCCTGTTTTAATGTTCCATACTCGCCTGATTTTCCAACGGCATTGATTTTTACTGGAATTTTTTTTAAAGGGGGACAATAAGAATTTGCTGCTCTATCACTTGATGCATAAATTAACTATGATAAGAGGTTTTAATAGTGAGTATTTGTAAGGAGGGGAAGAAGAAAAGTAAAAGTTATGTGCGAGTTTAAGGGTAGAGTAAAATATTTGGGAAAAAAGTTTTTAAGTTAATTTAAGGGGATTTTAAAGTTTTTCTTATCTGGGAAAAAAGGGTTTTCTTAAGGGGTTTCCTTTCTCTTTCTTTTTTGGGCCAGATGGACCTGTTTCCCTTCTTCTTCAAACCTGTTTCCCGCATCTATGTGCATCTCGTCCCCCTAATTTTGTATAGTATAGACGCTTGCTCACCCGATGCTTGTATTTTTTTCCCTGCTTTTGAATCCCTTTTGTTTCTCCCCTTCTTAAAAATGGGATGCCAGTGCCGGGTTTTCTCAAACACAGTTAAACTCTAAAACTTACTAGAAAGTAGGGAACTTCTAAAAGTTTCCCCAACCCTTTTCGTCGCTATAACTATTCCTTCTTTTTTTGGGGTCGTTCCCCTCTACTTAAAAATCTCTTCCTGTGTGCATCTTAAATGATCTCTTTGGGGGTACTCTGCACGTACAGTGGGAAGGACCCCAAAAAAAGAACCTTCTTTCTGGCAACTTGTTTGAGAGTTTTTCCTTGTTGGGGAAGGAATAGAAAACCCCCGGGGATCTCCCATCGCACGTCTTACATATTAGTGATTTAAGGTCTCAGGATATTTTGGGGGATTTTCCTCATGTTGACACCCGATTGTTTTGAGACCCTTTTTTTCTCATCAGCAAGAATTGCATTGGGGAACGAGACCCTTTTTTCCCATACATTGTGGGAAGGAAAAAACCCAAACTAAGTTATTGTTACTCCATGGCATGAAAAGCTTCTTACCTTGCTAAGTGGGGTTCCCTTTTAGAGGTCTTCCTTGCTTGGGAAAACCTGTTGCTAAACTCTTCCCTTCCACTCTTTAAACGGGTTAAATTTAAGTTTTCCACCATCTTTCTCGAGTACTCGTTGTTTTTATTTTAAAATCAAAGTTATTATTATTGATCTAATCCGAACGAAGCTAAAATCTTATATTTTAAAAGTTAGATCCTAAGGATGACAAGCTGAAATTTGAAAAGGGCTAGAGAAATAAGCGAATCGGGGGGGAAGTTGTGAAGATGGAGCTCCTTTTATATGTGGTTTCCCTTAAAAAAAATACTAATTATACTTAAAACTTAATTTGTAGCAATTTCTAAAGTTGCTGCAACTTAATTAGTAGCAGTTCAATCGCCTTGGGAATGAAATTAGTAGAGTTTTTTTTAAGGCCCTTTTGTGACGTCGACATTACTTTAAAAAGGTTGATAGCCGAATAAGTAGCACTACTAACTGCGTTTTTAAAATTTAAATTTGTAGCAAAATCAAGCAGAATAAGAAAATTTCCATCTTTAAAAAAAATAAGAAAATGAAGAAAAATAATAAAAGACATCTTTTGCACTCTGAGTTTCTCGGGAGTGCTCTGCACCTAGGCAACGCATACTAATAATAAATGGCGGGCTCTTTATAATTTTTTAAAAATTTTAATTTAAAAATGGCAACCAACCTAGCTAAGAAAACAAGTAAAACCCTTTGCAAACACAAGCTAAAATAATGTTCGGAACAGCAACCAAAAAAGATGCTGTGTGCACTAAATGCAAAGGGGGACTCTCTGAACTTGAGCCGAGCAAGAGATCTCTGTGCATTAAATTGTCAAACCAAGAGTTGAGAAGTCGGTGGGCGGGTTTTAAAATATCGCACCCCGATGCTCCTCTTTTTGTGCTCCAGAATCAATGAGGAGAAGAAACCCTTTTTTAATGCGATAATGTCAACGCAGTTCGAATATTCCCCAAAAGCCTTTAAGCGGCACATCAAGGAAGGCCACTCAAAAAACCCAAGATCTTTTAAAGAAACATTAGAAGTGGACGGGCCCCCTCCTTGCTCAACTTGTGAGCGGATTCTCTCACTCTGCTTCCTCAAGAAACACATGGGGGGAAGAAGCCCCCAAGGGTGAGTTCGTAATTGAGGATTAAAAAAACTTTTAAAAATTGGGGCCAGAAGAGGGGAAGCACGATACCTTGACAAGGTTCAACTAAAGGGGGAAGCAAGAGGAGAAGAAGGGGAAGATTGGTTTATGAATAGAAGCCTTTTGGTAGGTTCAAATAAAGTTTCAGCTAGTTAAAGCAAGACTCCATGCTTGGGTTGTAACTTTGGGGGAGTGTGTTCAAAAATTTTCCCCCACCTTGTGACGAAGCGAAAAAAGACACCCTCATACAAGAAAAGTATGCTTAAAAAACCCTTTCCCCTTTCAATACCTTTTAAAGAAGGGAAAAAGAGGGCTGAATTCGCAACGAACTGACAGGTTGAGAAACGAGGGGCAAAAACCTTTAAGTACGTTCTTTTATCTTGCTGGGGGTTCTTATCGATCATATTACAAAGGGCCCTTCGCCTTCCTAAATGGGAAATCACACTAAGAGAATTTCTAAACACGAGGCGCAACAAGTAAAAAGCTTACTGCTATTCTCACTGACCCCGTTAGAGGAGTGATGGAGTTTCATGAGTTGGGGTTCGTGCACAGAGTCTCAAGCCAGAGGAAAATCATGATAAACTTTGAACCAGCAGAGCAAATGTCATGAAATTCAAAGAGTTGTAAGAAGAGAAAAATTGAGGAAGCATCGGTGCAAGGAACTCAGGCTAATTCCCATGAGACAGACCTTTGGGTCCCCCGGTTTTAGTGCAGTTGGGGCATTTTTTTCTATAGTTGCAATCATACTTGAATGCAATTGAAACCAGAGGGAAAACTAAAGTGGAAAGTGAAGATGTTTCAATATAATTCGCAACAAGACATTGTAAAATAAAACAAAGGGTTAAAAACCTTTTTAAAAAAATTAGTAAACAAAGTTTAAAAATCAAACAAAACCCATGAAACCTAACAAATAATTTTCTGAGAAAAGAGGAACACTAAAAAGGGATAAAAAATTTAGAGAAATTTAGACAACGTCAAGGGCCCCCTTTTTAGAAGGCCTTTTGATTGCCTGTTTAGGGTTTTAAATTTTTGATTTATTTTTAAGTATTAAAAAAAGAAAATTAATTATAAAAACAACTTATTTTCACTTTCTTATCATATTATGGGTTTTGGGGTTTTGACTGGCAGTGCGCCATCATGATCATTTTTTAATTTGCTCAGCTGTTATTGATCCCCCAACTTAATTTGACGATTTAAATGAGTACCACGCCTGCAACGACAACTGTCACCACGACATAAACAACAACAGCTACAACATTAGCACCCACAACATCAACAGCTACCACAACCACTATCACTACAGCAGCCCCTACTACTACGACAATTACAGCATCTTCCACAACATCAGTACCTACAACATCCGCAGCTACCACAAGCACTATCACTACTGCTGTCCCGACTACGACTGTTATTACATCTTCTTCTTCTACTACAATTACAAGCAGCAGTACCATTACTACAACTTAAATCCCATCAACATCGGTCACTGCGGCCACTTGAACAACTCCTGCTCCAACAACCTCCTCCATTTTCACATCTATGACATTAACTCCTATACCAGTACCCTCCTCAAATTCCTAAGTTACTAACTATTAAATCAACTCTAACAATACTCCACCCTACTTTTCCACAGCACTTCAAACTCAAATAGTTTCTGTAGGCTCTATCATTGTTTACTAATTCCCAACTTTGAAAGATGATCAAGGGGATGAAGTCAAGATGACAATTTTGGGAGGCTTACCCAGTTTTATCGTTTACAGCAGTGGCATATATAATTATTTTTAAGTACAGAGCAACTGCTTTTGATATATCCCCAAAGGCGTTCTTAGATAGGACAGCACAATATCTTCATATAAAATTTGACTTTAAATTAAAATCATTGTTTTGGAAGATAACTAGCCTCTACCTTTGCAACGCAGATACATCTTGAATGTCACTGTGATCGATTCAGATGACTTTATAGATCCCAGTGAAAATGAAACATGTATTTTTTAACAGAATAGTCCCAAGGCAATTCAAATAGCAAGGGAGAGAGGCCCACTGCTTTAATCTCATTCATATCTAATTAAGGCCTGGTCGTCATAAAGTTCAATCAAAAAATGCTTACTCAAGCTCTATCGATAAAAACCCTTTAGTTATCTTTTTAATTCCTTGAAACTGCTGACTACGAGAAGATATTGTAAGTGAGTGTGAATCCATACTCTGGATAGACTGCACAAGATGTTTCCCTTA
This sequence comes from Tetmemena sp. SeJ-2015, assembly GCA_027382625.1. NCBI lineage: Eukaryota > Ciliophora > Spirotrichea > Sporadotrichida > Oxytrichidae > Tetmemena > Tetmemena sp. SeJ-2015. The sequence goes on from JAJKFJ010022575.1 coordinate 7,318, forward strand.
AATGGAAAATCAAAAGCTATCTAAATGACGAACTCAAGATCTAGATCACCTTCGATCAGCCTCTTTAAATATCTGAAGAAGTAAGCATTTTTTTAAATAAAAAAGCTTCCTTAGGCATTCAACTATTGCAAATATATTTATGTTAGAATTTTTATTAGAAGAGAATGAATTATGTAGTATTTGAAGGTTGTGTTTTTGAAGGGTGATTTCTTTATCGGATAAGAAAGTCTCTTGGGGATAAAGAATAAATCAATACTTTAAAAGAAAATACCCAAGCAGCTAGCTAATGATCGTAAGATTCTTTATAGTAATATTTGTAGTAATGAGCTAGCTACTTTAAGAAAATGCACAGATCATTTAGTCTGCATTATTAGGAATATCAGCTAGTAATTTGGCCATAAACCTTCTTATGTATTACTTGATATTATCTAACATAAATATTTAGGTCTTAGTCTTTGCAGTTTTTGTGGGGAATGATAAATGCCTAATAAATTATACTCCATTTTCCGCGTCATTCTTTTCTTCAGATTATTTTTGTATTAAAATATTTTGAATATTAATTTTCAAATCGTTTTTAAACCAATATATCTCATAGATTTGAACGTATAAAGACATTTTTAAAAGATGTTGTTTAAAATATGAAAATTTGATAAAATTTCTTGGCCATTTTCTAAGATTTTAAAAACTTTTGTAAAATCTTACTTTAAAAAGTACTGGATGAATGTATTTTAAAACTACTTTTATTTTGAAAAATGGGATGCCAAATTTTCCACTTTTTAGCGTAAATTTCCCTGAAAATGCTCACACTCTATTCTATGTGATATTTTAACTGACAAGCTTCAGCATTATCCCCTCCGATATCATAATTGAGAAAGTTTTCAATTTTGAAGTAAATGACTTCCCTTTCAGTGATAACTTCAACGAATATGATATCTTTTAAACAAGATTTTAAAATCCTCTACTCTCTTAACTCCCATAAGATACCAATCAAGATACACTATCTCCAATTTAAGCAGTATATTTACAATTGGGGTTGCAATTCTAAGTGCTTATCTAGGCTATTACTTACTCATTCTGTTGAGAGTTAATCAAATTTAAAAGTAAGTCATATTATTTTTCACTTCTGAGAATATTTTAGATTAAGTAGCTTGGTGAAAAAGATTGAGAAGATTCTCATGTTTAACTTTGTTCTCCGCTACTTCTTAGAAAGCTACATCGAGTTTCTAATAAACTCACTTATCAATCTTTACATAGTAAGCATTATAATTCAAACTCAAGAATACTAGGGAGACTGGAAGGGACCCAGCGCAATCTTTTCAGGAATTTTTAGTTGGGCAAGTTTGATAATCTGCTTACTCACTCCACTTATAATGTATATGAAACTCAGGAAAAACAAAACCTAGATAGGGAGTTTGGGATTTGATTCAAAGTTCGATTCCATATATGAAAACTTAGATCTTGTGTAGAGATTCTAGAATATTAACTATACCTTGCTTTTCTTAATCAGAAGGATAATACTCGCAATAATAAATAGGGTATTTTTCTAGCAAGAAATTTAATACGGTTTTTCTTATGATAATAATTCATTTTTTCGTATTTTGATTCTTTCATGTTAAAAATAATTTGACTAATAGAGATAGAAATTTATTTCCTATAAAACTTAACATTTTAAATAGTTTATTTCGATATAAGAGTTTTAAAAACTTAATCGTCTTTTGCTATTTGTTAAATCAGGTTTAGAAGAAAATGATTTTATAATTAACTGTTAAAAATGGCATCCCAAAATAATAAAAATAATTGTAGTAGTGTTGAGTAACTACTCGTTTTTCCAAATTCAAGCTCAAATTTTTATTTCTTTTGTGGTGCTTCGCAACCTGTTCTTCAACAATCTCTAATGATAAATTTAATTTATTATCCTTTGAAGGAACTAGCTGCTTTTAAAATAGAGTTAATGAATGAGTTTTGCATTTTGATACTGAGCTACACTATGCTTTTGTTCACTGACTTTGTTTAAGACAACCCATAACTCAGATACAATATTGGCTGGTTCTCTATTTTAGTTACCCTCTTTGCAAAATTATTATTTCTTTTGAAATATTCCCTCTTGAACATAGCTATAAACATGATTTACATGACTTGCAGGACGGTAATTGCTCTAAAAGCAGTTCTTCACAAATTATTTTATTAATTGAGAAGGAAGAGGAAACTTAGAAAAGCTGCAGAGGATATTAGTATGAGTTAGCAATAGAATCTAAAATTCTAAAGCTCTAAAATTACCGATTAAACTAATGAATCTTACCAGATATAGAATACTACTCTAATAAGACAGTAGAGCTTTTAAACCATTGAAAACTATAAAAAGAATAAGAAACCAAGGGTAAAGAAATCTTTTCTTAAATTATTTTAAGAAAGCGAAAAAGAGAAACCCTATCACAAGTGCAAAAATGATCTTAGAGGAATGGGATGAGCAAGAAAAATAAGAGGAGTTCGTACCTCATTAAACAATTAATTATTTATTCTATACATAGACTGCAATCTCATATTGATTCCAAGGCCTTAGCTACAAATATAGGTTTTGACCATCAATAACCTTAAGAAAATAGGATAGTTTCACAAGTAACTTAAATCAGCAAATTTAATCTTTCTTTTTGTATTACCAGAGTACAATAACCCTAGCGGATAATTATAAAGTTGCTCAAATTATTTCTCCAAAGCAAAAAAGAAGAAAGAATCAGAAGACTTTAAAGTAGAAACTCGCATCCTAAGATGCTACTTTGAATTCTCACCTCTCAACTAAATCTTCCTCACCAAAGAAGAACAGCTTTTTTATTTTAAGTTTTAGTTTTAGCAATAAGATATTAAAAAGAAACCACTCAAAAGAGACCACATCTATAATTGAAGAGATAAGAGAGGAAGATAGTGTGACTGATGTCTCTTAATCCTATTTCTTTAAAGTCTCGCCCGTCGATATCTTTGATAAAGAAGTGCTAAATTTTAAATTTTGCAAAGAGAACCTAGAAAGTATAGCGAGGCCATTCCCAAAAATAGTGGAATTGCTCTAGATTACAATAAGATGATAATTAATGACTTAGGTGCCAAGAAAGCTTCAATGCCCATTTCCAGCAGGGATAAAGGACTCTTAGATAAAAAGGGAAATATTGATTAAGCTTTTGATTCCAGAGTACCGATACAGAGTTAGCAAGATGAGTAGAAATTAAAGCCACTCACTGAGTAGCAAATGTATAACATAGCTGTTAGAAGGCATTCAGACTATTCATTAAAAATAAATAAGACTTAGAGAAGTTTGTGCTCCAAAACAATTTAACAAGCTAGTAGGATATAAATGCCTTCTTTAAACTCAAGTAAGAGCAATCCAAGTAATTTATTATGAAAAAAGATACACTACACAAATATTGAAATTATATTAAGTGGCAATATCTAATTGTGAAAGTTCTAAATAAGTTTTCTGTATGTTTGATTAAAATTTTTCATTTAATTTTTAATTTAATCTCATTTCTTATTTAATTTATAGGTACTGCTGAATATTTTTATTTGACAAATTTAAAAATAATGCTACTTTAAATTTATTCAGCATATCATCTTTAATCTTATTTTAAACATCATTTTAGATTTCACAAGACATTAAAAGATAGATTGATAAGGAGATATAAAATTTAGCCGCAAGTAGAAGATCCAACTCTAATTTATTATATATAATAATTAAATTGAATCTTATGAGAAGCACTAGTTCTCTGCTATCAGGACTCCTCACACTCTCATTGTTAAAAAATTACTGAATATTTGTAAAGTTGGGGTTGTGCGCAGTCGGATCCCTTAACTACGATCCAATCCGCCCTTCCTCTTTCGATGCAAGCTCCTATTCAAACGTCGAAGTAGTTCAGACCACTAACTTCGATTTGACAGTGACTGTTGACTTTGATAAGAGCTCAGTCTCAGGCAAGAATCTTCTTACCTTGAAAGCAGTCTAAGATGTGTCTCAAGTCATACTAGATATTGCACTATTTTTATATATCCAAGGCATCACCATCAATGATGTGAGCTATTCATAGACACCTACAGATCTCACTAGCTTTAAGCAAGCCAACTTCGACATGCAAGTCGACCCTTAGCTTGGAACCGCTCTCAGAATCTACTTGACTGACAAGGTCTTCAGAGGAGACACCATCTACGTTTAAGTTCTAATGAGTTCATATAGTTAAATATCAAGTTGATTACTTCACTAGCACTGCATCTACTGCAATCAACTGGCTCACTAAGGAGCAAACAGCTAGCAAGACTCTTGGATACATGTTTACTGAGTGCCAGCCTAGTTACTGTAGATCAGTCGCACCCATGCAAGACACACCCTCAATCAGAACTACTTACTCAGCTGATGTCACTGTTCAACAACCCTACGTTGTTCACATGTCTGCCATCACAACTGCCTCCAAAGCAAATAAGGATAACACTATCACCTACAGCTTCACTCAAGCAATCCCCATCCCTTCTTATCTCTTAGCCTTCTCAGTAGGAAATATTGTTGAGAAGTCACTAGGAAAGAGAACCCTAACGTCATCTCAAAAGCCCACTAACATTGATGGTGATGAGTATGAACTCCAGGATATTAATTTATCTTGGGCACTTGCTCGATCTCGGTGAAGACTATATGGGCACGTATATCTGGGGTAACTACTCAATTATTGTGCAACCACCTAGCTTCCCCATTGGAGGAATGGAAAGAATCCTTTACTCACATTTGAATATAGTATCTATTAAATGATTTGCTTCTCCCACCATTATCCTGGGAGATAGATCTCAAGTATATGTGGCAACTCATGAAATAGTTTATTGATCGAATTTTATTCTAAATCGGTCACTCTTGGACCGGCAATGAAGTGACTTGCAAGGACTGGTCTAACTTCTGGTTGAACGAGGGCTTCACTACTTTCTTTGAGCGTCACATCTCAGCTGAGGTTCATGGTGATGTTTTCTCAATGGTTGGATCTCAACTAGGAAACTAATCTGCCTGGGATGACATGTATGGTTATGGCCTCAATCAATTTTATCATTAATTTGAAATGTCTTATTTCATAATCCTCTGAATGATTCATATTCGAGTTTGTACCCTATCATGAACGGACAGGATCCTTCAATCAGCTCTTCAGAAGTTCCTTACGAAAAAGGATATCAATTCTTGAAGTATCTTGAAGCTCTGATTACTCCTGATAAGTTCCAAGGCTTCCTCCACTCCTACATTGCCAAGTATCACTTGAAATCTATCACCTATCTTGAGATGAGACTTGCTTTCAACGCTTATGTCATCGCTAATGTGACCAACGGAGCTGCTATTGTTGCTTAAATCGATTGGGACGCTTGGGTAAATAAGCCAGGAGCCAATCCTCCCAACAATGGACTTAACTTCACCACTGATGACGCTGTCTATTTGCAAGCTTGGCTGACTACTATATCGATAATTAACAGACCCCACCTGAAATCAAGAATAGTTTAAAGTCATATAATAATTTTTTTCTCAAAGAGATACTTGACCGAAAGTGATCCTCAACTTAAGACTGTCTTCCACAATTAACTTGTGACTAGACAGTAAATTTAAGAACTTATTTTAACAGTATGAGGTGACCTACAACGTGCTTGCTATGATTGATAAGGATGTAAATGCCACCGGCGAGAAGAATCCTGAGATCGGCTAAAGATGGTTCCCTCTTTGCATCGCAATCGGGTACGAACCTTGCTTCGCTTCAGCTAAAAGCTACGTTTCCCGCATTGGCAGACAGAAGTACATTATTCCAGTCTACCAGTCTCTTTTTTTATTCCTAGATATGATTTTTCTCTAGCCAGAAATGGCTACAAGAACTTAGCCTACCAGTGGTACAGCCTGAACATGAATTGGTACCATCCCATCACCTCAAACAGAATCAGAAAGATCATCCTTTCTTTTTGTTTTCTACTGTTGAGTACGAGGAGCTTTCAAGACTTCAAAAAGACTTCAAGTCAAAGTAGGAGCTTTTGATTGCTCAAGGTGATATCTAATCTGACTTCAAATTCCTCAACTGACCGTTGCTTCGATTAAATACTCAACCTTTTGAGTTATTTCCACAATTATTTGAACAAAATGATAACCAATGATATACATCTCCTATGTAATTATCAGATGAAATTATTCAATTCTCAGGTGTTAAGTTAAATATGGACTAAGGAATCTCTCATCTTTTTATATCTTTCAAAAGCATGAAAGATTTATGAAACTGGTATTTTCTCTCTTTATCTCTCTTTCTCATTCAAGCTGTGTTTGATAATATTAGTTCATTGAGTTAAGCTGTAGTATATTCAAAAGAACTTTTGAGATTTCAAGAGGTCTTTCATAAAATAGTCTCAACTGTTTATTTCTTCACAGCTTTTGCAGAAGGCTTGACTTTTTGGAAGTGGTGCCACTCGACATATTGCCTCATATTATCAATGCACCAGTCACCATAAGTGACTGTGTCCATGTCCTCATCGCTAATTGATCCCTCTTTCAAGTAGCTTGGAATAGCTGCAGTGTACATAGGCTCAAAGAAAAAGGGACTTGAATATCTAATAATCTAAAGCATACATATACTTTATCAAATATCTGTCAATTCCAATATCTAATACCTGGTGGTAAGTAGCTTTGAGTGTGCACAAATTATATTCTAAAATATGCTCATTTTGAATTTATTATGTGCTGTTAGTAATTCTAGAGAGCATCTTACCTATATTTACCACGATGACGTTTGGCTAGGGTCTAGCAGACTGGTATACTCCTTCTGAATTTAAGATTTGGAGGCCAGGATAGTTGAAGGTTGACAATAGTGTCAAGAATCCTCCATCTGCATGCGGAGGAGTTGTCAGCTTATATTCATTCTCGTTCAATTTAAAAATGCATACTTATATAAGGGTTTTCAATTTGTCGGATTTAACTACTCCTGAGCTTCTGGGTAGATAATGAATAAGTCTCATGGTGGAGCAAGTGTCATTCACAAACCACCTATCGAAATAAATATTTAAAGAAAGCTAAAAAATAGTTAGCTGGCTTGCCAAGTCCCTCAGCAATATTGCTCATCAATACTAAGCCAAGCTGATGCATCCTATCATAGTGATCATGCATGAATTGCTTGAACCACTCTCCTTGTTCACCCTAGTCTTGAGGGAAGGGTGTTTCCTCCTGGAGGGAAAATTATTTTTCATATTCACTGACACGCGAGTAATTCAATCCCATGTCAAAGAGCTCCTTGTGAGATGCGTCATTGGGTAGGAAGGGAGCTAGTCCTCTATAGTGATTTATCATATAATACATGATAAGTATAAAGATTAGAATTAAGCGGGTTGTGATGGTGCTAATTTAGCTATCTCTTCTCTTCTTCACTCAAACTGTAGAGCCATTTCGCTGCTTGCTGTAGCTGATTTTCATCATAGTTTTTCACATTTGTGAGGGCGAAAAATCCGGATTCCTTCAGGGATCCTAACATAACTTACATAGATATAATATTTATGATCTCATGATAGACTCTGTAATATTTTATCTGGGCCAGCTCATATCTATCGAAGTTAAATCTATCGAGTTATTTAGACTTTCAATGTAAGATCTGCTTAGTTTTTCTAGAGCAATATCACTTTCGCCTTTGTTTAACATATTAGCAAGATAAACATATTTTATAAATTAATCATGTAGGCTTTATCATTTAATGTAAAGTTGATTATTTTATACCATTATAAATATAAGATTGAGTTTCATCCTGGGTCTTAGTTTAAATAAAAATGTTAGCTCACAACACTCATAGTGCAAAAGACAGAGCAGGAAAGTGTAAGTAATAATTTTCTGCGTACGGTTTGGGTTAAAACTCATGGGCAATAATTATCAAGAAATAATCTTTGATCTAAAAATATCCTATAAATCTAGCTTTCAATTTCAATTCCCTCTCATATCTAAATTAAGAATCAATTCCATAGCAGCAAGAATTAACGCAATCAAATAGGAAACAATAAAATTGTCTCCAGCACCACCTGCATCTCCTTGAGAGAATAAATTAAAAGGAGGCAACTCCCACAGAGTCCAACTCATCGAAGAAAAGCACACAAGGAGAAGCTCCTCTAGCCTTGTCGAAAACATCTCTCACGTTTGCCTCGGACTCTCCGAACCACATGGTTAGAAGCTCAGGTCCCTTAATACTAATGAAGTTGGTCGTTCATATAATTGCTCTTGAGCAACAGCCTTGGCCAAGAGGGTCTTACCGCAACCTGGGGGTCCGTAAAACAGCACTCCCTTAAATGAATATCGTGGAACTTGTCAGGGTGCTCGATGGGATAGAGGATCATTTCCTGGAGATTCTTCTTAACGTCTTCGAGACCTCCGATATCGTCCCAGGTGACATCAGGAATCTCAACTCACTATAATCTCTCAAACTGGAGGGGTTAGTCTGTCTTTTATTATTCCATATTCCCTTAATTTCTGAAGTGTTCGTTAGTGACTGCCATGGCGTCCAAGATCTCAGCATCAATAGTTTCATCCTCAATATCGATTAAGTCCATCTTTTCTCTGATACATTGGAGGGCTGCTTCGGTACAGAGAGCAGCAAGATCAGCTCCTACGAAACCATGAGTGCCAAAGATCAATAATGAGAGGATTATTAGCAAGTAAGATTTCTCTGTCGAATCTACCGAATCTTCTGAGTGCGGGGTCAAGAGCGTAGGATTAAAAAGCAGCAATGACCACAACGTGGCCTCTTTGTTACATTTAAAAGGAGCTGAGAAACGACTCTCTTAAAAGGGATACGACCACATTTGATTTCAGGTCCATTAAGAAGGAAGAAGAAGGCAAATTAAAGTTATTTTTAATACCAAATTCTTACCTCTTGGGGGCTTGACTCCCAAAGTCTTGAAAAGCTGAGTAATAACTTTCCTTATCTCTTATTGATTGGCTCTCCCTCGTCGAAGAGGATTGAGTAAAATAAACAAGAAAAGTATCACCCTTTCTAACTGGTTAACTTATATAATTCAGATTCCCTCAATAGTGTCGTCGATTAAGTTTGATTGTAAAATTTGAGCTTGTGAGGGGCCTTCTTTCTGTCAAGAATAAAAATCTTCTTTAGTTTATGAATTTGAAGTGAATGTGAATAATAATTACTGGAAATGTATAAAATAGCTACAAATACTTCTTTAATCAGCAATATACACTTGAAGCACACTTATTGCAAGCTCAAGAGTAGAGATCATCATCATCGTCAGCGGCTTGCTGGAATTGAGATGCGTTGCTCTTATGAAATATAGAAATACTTTTAAAGTACTCTCTGGCCAGTTGATCTTGACAGTCTGAGCACCTGCTACCTTGGCGGCGTAGGCGGGATCGAACTTCCTTCTGAACTGCTCGAATTTGTCCAAGTCATAGGCGGTAACTGACTTTCTAGCAGCAGCCAAGGCCTCCTCGAAATGCTTTCTGGTAATGACTGGCACTGGATCTTCCATGTCTGCCATCTGTTGTCACCGTCTCCGTTTTCTCTCATCAGAGCCTTTCTCTGTTCATCGGCTTCAATAGATTCTCTTAAACAAAATTTTGATACAAATCTCTAATGGCAGCCTTGGTAGCTCTCTGGCAGAGCTCAGTAAGATCAGCTCCGGTGAAGCCCTCAGTTAGTTCGGCCAAGAAGTCCATGCTGATGTTTTGAGCGATGGGAGACTTTCTAAGAACAGCCTTAATAACATTAGATCTAGATGGCTTGTCAGGAAGAGGGATGTAGATGAGTTGATCCAAACGACCAGGTCTGATAAGGGCCTCATCGAGAATATCGGGTCTGTTAGTAGCACCGATGAAGAACAAGTTCTTCTTTGAACCCACTCCGTCCATCTCAGTCAGGAGCTGATTCAACACTCTGTCTCCAAAGATTTCATTCCTTGAGAGCTACCTCTGGCAACACTTAAATTACTTGTATTCATGAAGTTGGAAGAGCATTCGTGAGCAAACGATTCCCTTAGATGGAGACATACCAAACTTATGGAACTTTACTTATTCCTCCATGTAAATGAATCTCAACAACAGTCTCTCTCAAATTATTATTTTCTGTCCTTGAGCGAATCTGAAGTGTTTATTCACCATTCCTATGTAGATGAGTGCTCTTTGCGATTTCAGCCAAGTCGACATCTTCTGAGAGCTTCATGTTCTTGGTATGGATTCTAAGAACTTCCATTCTTCCAACCTCATCAGGAACTCCAATATCGATTTCTCAGTCTCAATTTACTACCATAGTAGAGCGTTAGGTCTGTTAGTAGCAGCTTATTACATTGGCATCTTCCCTTCAGACCATCCATGAGAGTAAGGAGCTTTTAAGTTTTACATTTTCGACTCTCTTCTCGACTTCTCCTTGTGTCTTTTCTCTCTTAGGAGCGATAGAATCGAGCTCATCGATGAAGATAATAGCTGGGGAGTTCTTCTCAGCTTCTTCGAAAGCTTTTCTGAGATTAGCTTCAGCCTCTCCTGCCATCTTGGACATGATTTCTGGTATCTATAATTCTAAGAAGGCTCCAGTCTCATTAGCAATAGCTCTAGCGATCAAAGTCTTTCCTGATCCGGGAGGTCCGAACAAGAGAACACCTCTTGCTTTTGAATTGTGAATAGCTGGGGATGTCTTAGGGGAAGCTCAATCATTTCTCTAATTTGAGCCATCTGCTTTCTGCATCCTCCAATGTCATCATATCCCACTCCATCAAGTTGCTCCTCATCCTCTCTCTTGATTGCATCTTGAATTTAAGAGCATGGTGTTTGGAGACACGATGCAGTATTCGCCAGGGTCTACTTCGACTACCTTGAACTCAACTGCCTTAAAGCCTCCTCTCACAAGGAAAGTATCAAGTGAAATATACACTTCTAAAAAATGGTCTGTAGCAGTCCTTGAAGTATGGGATCAAGTAAGTTTGAGTGAGGTTTCCAGTGATTCCCTCGTTTTACAAAATCAATTGTCGATTGGGAGAACATGAACTCTGTTTCCGTTGGGGATGTCAGGGCATGGATGAATTGATACCACATCACCTAGTCTGACTCTGAGATTTCTTCTCACGACCTTGTTCATTCTGATTCTCATGTTGTCGAGCTCGTCACCTTCCTCAGTGGCGAGAGCAATACAGACAGTGTCTCTTCTCTTTTTACCTATGAGTGGAGAGGTTAAACTCTGAAAATGGAAGTTTGAAATTTTTGGTTAATCCAGATGAGATGATTTTTTTGCGATTGCTTACCCTTGATGAGGACGGTATCTCCCTTGAAGATTTTGAGCTCATCCATTTTAGCTTGGGTCATCTCGATGACTGAGTTATCATCATTCTTTGCCTCCTCGACGGTGAGCTTGTGAGGTCAAATCTTATTTTATTCAGAGATATAATAAGTCAAGAATAGCAGTAGAAACGTCTTTCTTTTTGCTAAAGTTTATGGTTAAATTGATGCGGTATCTTACTCCATTCAGAAGAAATGTTGAATATAATTTTTTGCATTACAATTAAATTATTAGTTGATTGGAAGTGGTTCGATTTAAAGAATTTAACAAATTATAAATCATCAGTCAACTCTACACTCTTAAATCCAGAAAATTCTCACCTTCTAATATAATGTAATTGCAAATTTAATATCTAATTAAATTTAATGATTTAAGTGTAGCAATATATTTCACTGTTGGAAATCGCGAATTCTGATTTCTCTCATTACTCATGTAAATTTTGGTTACTTAAAAGCTTATTCATTAGTTATTTTAATAGGGTTATAAACTTAAAATATTATTCAAAGTTTATCAATGGAAAAAAGTAATAGACTTTTAAAGCTCAGTTATAAGTGTAAATTAAATAATTTGTTGTGGTTTATAATTTGGAATATAAAATTTGAGTGTGCAATGATTCTATTTATATAATCGAATAAAGAATATACAATTATACTCAAGATCAAATTTCTTATGAAATCATTATAAACTATTGATTTTTCATATTTTAAATTTCAATTTACAAAAAGTGCTATAAGAAATTGAAGCTACCTTCTGTGAAGCATTTGCTGGAATTAAAACAGCAGACGAATGATTGATAGAAATAGCTTTTGAAAAAGCGATAAGAACCTGAAGAGAGATCAAAGGAAAATTCATCTTGAGAACAAGAAGTGATTAAGAGACAGAGATTAGTTGAGCATGAAGAGGGAACATGGCCTTGCTAAGTACGCCTCTCTATCCCCAGATAAACAAAATTTCATAACAAGCTTACCAAAATTCAGAGTTAAGTTCAAATTATAGCTGAATCGTTCTTGCTTGAATAAGTGAAAGACAAGTCTGCATTATAATTAGAAGGAGAAGAAGATTTTCATATTAGTCTTTCCAAAACCCTATACCTCAAGTATCATTTTTGCTCTCATTTAATTTATCATCAAAAGGATATTCTTGTCAACCAAATAAAGAAGAAAATAGAGGCTTGTCAGAGTCAAGGCACTTTACTTTTGAAAGTAAAGGGAAATAAGTTGGATAAAACTTAAGAATTGGACTTAATTGAAAGCGAAGAAACTATAAAATAGGAAGAAAACTAAATAGATGAGGGTATTGGTTAATAATTTATCATTCTAAGGAATGAAAATAAAAGTAGGAGCTTCTTATGCTTATAAATAGCCAATCATTTTATTTTTATTGTTTGGAAATTTATGTTTCTTATATTTAAAGAATGAAGCCAGCAGTAGATTAAAATCTTTAGTTGGAATCATTGATGAGACAATCGTCAAGGACTTAGATCTAGGATCTCACCTAGAATACTATCATTTTTTTTATTAATAAAATATTAATTATTGAGATCAGCCTCCCATTTTCCATATTTCATTGTTATCAATCGATCTAAACATAACTAAAGAATAAGAGCAGGATCTTTTAGAAGCTATCACTAAGAATTTAAAGTTTAAAGACTTAGAGCATTAGTTTGATGTGCTTACAGTTTTCATGGGCGAAATTATCACAATTAAAATTTGAGAAGATATCTAATTTTATAAATTTTATTTCTCTCGTATTAATCCTTTAGTCATCCGATTATTTCTAATAAAAATTATGAAAATGAAATAGCACTAACTGATTAAAGAAAACATCAGGTGTAAGCTTTTTAATTAATATAATTCAAGAATGCAGTCCAAATTGATAGATGTCAAAATTGTTTCTTTCATTTCCTTCTTTGTTAAGGGCTATGGGCTCCTCCTTTGCTCTTCTTATAATCACCCCTTGGAGGACTTATGCTACCTTCCTCTCTCCCTCTATGATTCGTCTTCTTGTGTTTCTTACTATCATGGTAGTCTCCACCTCCCGTACTACTGCTCTCATAGCGATCTCTCTTTCCATGGTGACCACCTCCGTTATTTTGGCCGCCGTCTCTTCTGTCTTTTCCACTTCCCTTATGGCCTGCTCCTCCATGCCTGTCACCTCTTGAATGGCCAGGGCTTCTAGATCGAGAACGTCCTCCGTACCTATCGTTAGAGCCAGAGTCTGAGGAAACTCCTCTTCCTCTGAAATCTCTTCCGCCTCTGCCACCTCGGCCGAAATCGTTATTACCTCTGAAGCCACCTCTACCTCCTCTATTTTAAAAGCCCCCTCCCATTCCTCTTCCGCGATCATCTTACTCATAGTTATTATTATCAAACTATGCTTAGTATATATAATTAAGATCACCTCTGTCTCCTCTGTTGCCTTAATACTCCTCGTAACCACCTCCTCTACCACCAGAGCTATACTGAGGAATCACAGCTGGTCCTCCATTGGGATTCTATTGCATCATTGGATTGAAACCCATTCCACCAGGTCCTCCAGGGTGACCCTACATACCGCCTTTTTGTGGGATGAAAGGATTAAGCTTGGGCTCTGCAGTTTTGATATCTGCTTTCCTTCCATTAATCGTTGTGACTTAAATGTTATTAATCAAGTTTTGAGCAACATCTTCATCCTTGAAACTGACAAAGCCAAAACCTCTGGACTAACCTGTATAGATATCTTTCAAAATGATTGCATCAGCAACTTCACCATACTATTAGAAGTGTTATCTCAGCTCCTCAACAGTCAACTTGAAGTCAAGGGTCCTCCAACGAATATCTTTGTCTTTGGGTATTTAAAGGTCACATCAACGGCCCCACTAGATTCGTCTAAAGGTTTCGTTTCTGCAATAACATAGGGATTAGGCTTTTATATAACTGGCCCGGATGGAGTGGGTTGATTTCCTGATGACATCGGCATCATTTATCCCATTTGACCCTACTTTCCTTGATAGTCATCTGCAGATTTCACATCAACTCTTTTTTCCAAGATGAAATGACCTCTCGCCTGATCCTAATTCTGTCTTATAATTACATCTTTCATCTTCAAGGCTTCATCTTCATCCTTGAATACGATTCGTATAAAACCAAATCCTCTACCCCTTCCAGTGTTCTTATCTCTCATGACAATAGCATCAGCCACTGAACCAAACTGAGAAAAATAGGCGAACATGTCTTGCTCACCAGTTTGGTATTACAAGCCTCCAACGAAGAGCTTGATTTCGTTCTTTGGACCTTGCTGATGGAAAGAGGCTATATTTCCAGAGCCTGCCGGCATCATTTAGTTTTGCATGAAGGGCATCATGAACTAGTTATAGACAGAAGACATATCCATGGGATTTGCCATTCCAGGCATGGCACCCATACCCTACATCCCTCCAATTCCTCCCATCATTCCAGGGAACATAACTCCTTGCCCGGCTTGTGCATTATTTGGCATCATCATAGGATTGTTGAAATTCATGCCCATAGCGGCTGCCATTGGATTGGCAGCGAGCATGGGGTTCATTAAAGGATTCATCATTTGTGCAGCTTAGCTTTAATTATTGAATAAATTAGCAGCAGCCTAGTTAGGATTAGCCACAGACTACTGATTGTTAGAAGTTTAAGTTTAATTTTACTAATCACCTAAAGAACCGCCGATACTAGAGTTATTTCCATTACTATTCAATATACCTGGGATCAAACCATTATTCCCCCCTCCATTCGAGTTAGTTTGTTACTATTGCTAGAATAATTAACCACAAATATTCATTGCACTAATTGTATTTGCTTTTAATTTTTGAATATTACATCATCACTTACTAATTCTACTAACTCTACACTACATTTTTACTACTAGGCTACTAATCATTCAAACTCATCATCGAGTTGCTGCCTTAGTTGCTTCCCATCCCACTTACCTAGTTAATATTGCTCAAACAGTATCTATCTAATAAATATTATCCACTTCAAAATAAGTTCAATATAATTCAAATATCACAATAGCTTGGTTCGGTTGCTGAGAGGATGATCCCACTACTTATTAGAGCTTTTGCAGTTAACTCATAAGATCCGAATAGTCCTACTGCTTGCCCATTCCATTCTGCTGTTGGTTTTAGGCTTAGCCAGTTAGCAAGGATAGAGAGTTTGCACCCTAGTCGATTCCAAAGTTGCCAAGTGGATTAGTTTTAAATAATCTATAATCACTCTATATATAACTATAAGTATATGTATATAAGCGATATTGTTAAATTAAATCGTGTATAAGTTGGTTGATTTTGATTCTGAAAAAGTGGGTTGGGGTTTGTCGCAGCGTTAAACATGTTGAAAAGTGCTCCCGTGTTCAAAGCGTTCATTGAGTTGGCACTCAGCATTTTTAAATGGAGAATTTTTTAAGTCAAATTATTCTCTTCATAAATAAATTCTAATTTAGATAATTGACTGGTGCTATTGGGATCCATTCCTTGAGCTGAGAAATCATTAGGTTAAAAGGCACCTGGGTGCTACTGCATCTGCGCAAGGGCCTGCTGTAAAAGAAGCTGCTGTTGTGTTTGCTAAGTTTAATTGGCATCCATTTCTAATCAGTCACTCAAATAATCAAAGAAAGAAGTTGCAAGCAAGAAAGTCTAAATACTAGAACAAGATTCACTCAATATTCCTAAAATAATATTATAAATTCAAATTATGCCTCCCTATTTATACTCATACGCACTTACGTATTAAAATGGGATACAATCTACTACTTAAGACCATTCATTTTTAATATTAAAGTCTAATGTTGAATTTGACTATGACTTGTTAATTTTTTGGGGAAATAAATTATGATAATTGACTTACTTATTTATTCACTCACTCACTCACTCACTCCAAACGTTAGTTATATAAATTGAACCTACGACTGACGATGGCTATGTGAGCTATCTTAAGCGTTGTAATGTCTAATGTTAAGCGCTCTTTATCCTGTAGTAGCTTCTACTAGTCCATGCTTTTTAGCGATATCTATTATGTCTGAGAAATTTGGTGGGAGTTTAGATTTAATAGTCCCCTTATTCATGTTTAAACAAAAAACTGCGAAATTATTCTTTATGGTTATGTTAGCAAGCTGCTAGCACCATTCTTTAAACACAAAAATCAAGAGGAAGCTGTTTATCTCGTAAAATGCAAGTTTATGTCTTCTAGTTGAGGAAGCAAAACCTCTTGAACTAAGCACGATTAGCTCTCTTCTTCTTTAAGTTACTTTGTAAAGGACAAAATAAATTGAAAATTTAGATGAAGAAAATAATTTGTAGTTTACATCATGATTAAAAAGAGACAAGGTATATTCAAATAGCTATCATCTTTATTGAGATAGAGATAGACCATAAGCATATGAGTTATGTTAAAGCTGGAAATGGCAATATAAAAAGTAGTTTCGTCACTTCGTCTCTTCATTTCAGCAAACTCAGCTGGATAGGTCTGAACGAAATATCTTAAGCACTACAAGCCAAGGATGCCAGAGGCCCTGAAATCAGTTCTCGGATTCTTGCCTTAAAATCCTATTGAAGTCCAGTCCTCAGATTTTAAGTCCAAAGGAATTTTCTCCTCCTCTTCGTTAGGTTTAACACCAAAGGCTTATATGTAAAGTTATCTTAGTGCTTTCTAAAAAAAGGAGTAAATTTATAATCTCACTCGTGCTCAGAAATGTCGATTGAGTTCAATAACTTTATGAGATGATTATAATTGCTTACTTCATGTTCTGGGTTTTAGTCATCAAAAGGTGTAATCATCTCATCTCTGAATTTGTAGAAATACTTTATCTAATCATAAGTTTATAAGTAATCAAATTGTGTTACCTCTCTCTTGTTGAGATCTCTGTTCTCGTTGAAGCAGCACTTGCAAAACTTTTCCCAAATAGATTTCTGCCGACTATGAAAAAGTGGCTGTCTTCGCAGTTCCTCTGCTGAGTACTTTTTGACTCCAACTTTACAAATAAATTACAATGGTCAACTTGATTTCCACTTAATCTCTTCTCTCTGTACTCTTGGAGCAAGGAGTTATGCTCATCTTGCTCACTCTCATCCTCTGAATGCCACTGGTACTCATCCTTAGAATCGTTTCTTTACAGCAAATTCGAGTCCTAATTAGGTCGGTTCAATTCGCGGGGTCCTCTGCTTTCAGCCATTGTCCTTCTCCAAACTTAATTATTAAGCTAATTATTCTAATACCTCAATTTCTATCTAAATCTTACACTTGCAAATGAAAGAATGCATATTTAACCCCTCGTGAATAAATCAATCTTACTTTCTCTAGAATTCTAAGTTATATAAAGTATGAGTATGATAGGGGGTTGATAAAATTTGAAATGAGTTTGTAAATTAAAAAATTTTTAATTTAAGTTGTATGCATGCATCATAGTGCATGGGTTTAAAATGATAAGAGATTTGAATTTTGTGTATCCATATATTGAGATTATATATTGTTCAAGTTAGAAGGATGAGACTTTGGACCTTCTATTAGCCTTGATTTCAACACTTATAGCTTCTTTACGCATTACATACACACACATAATAAAAGTTCATGTAAATTTATTAGGGAGATGTTAACGCTGTCAATTAAAAACTTAGTTACTTCTGAAATTTTAAACTCATGAACAACATAAAATTAAAAAGTCAAGAGCAAATTTGTAAAATCATGGGTCTTACGACCCACAGCTAACTTTGGAACATTCGTTAATAGAGGGACCCCTTAGGTCAAAATAAAATACCTCCTCCTCATAGCTTACAATCTAATCCTCTTCCTATATCCCATCGTCTCGAGCCTGTCCCTATCTGTCCCTGCAGTTATCTCTTCTGGACTTATCAACAAGATATTTATATATTCCAGAGTTTGAGTCTGCCGACAGATTCAGTTACTCGAGTTGGAGCAACGAAGAGTTAGAATAGTTTTTCACTAAACGACCACCTTGCTTATTTAGAGAGGAGATAACAATCTTACACAAAGATTTAAGTTCAAAAAATAATGATGAGAGATTTAGTTATTAGCGTTTGTAATGCCGAGATGCTAGAGCAACTGATTGTGTGAGTCGTTACTCGACCAAGCACCCTTAAGAGATTTCAGGTTATAATTCGCAGCCTTATTATCCCTCTATAAAGAAGAAGAAATTTGGCTGTCAGGGCATCTATGAAACCATTAAAGTTCAAATATTAATCTGGGGAATGATTGAAATCAGCTCTCATGATGTCATCTTGAAGTTCAATCTGGTTATCGATTCTTTCACAGAGCTAGCGTCATTCTAGGAGAAAATGAAATTAAGGAAATACTTATAGTTCAAAATGTACTGCTCTTGTTTTGCGTTAGAGTCTTCAACATTGAGGGGGTTTATTATCATCTCGGATACTGTGGCATTCAATTGATCTCTGTCATTATCGTAATTAATGGCAGCCATCATTTAGTTGGGTGACTGAGCATTATTGACTGAGAAGGTTGGAGTATTGAGGCCCTAAGTTTATGCATGGAGATTACGATTCACATCAGATAGTTATCCCTGATTATGCTCAATAGAGCGATTATTAAAGTTTAGGTGACTCTCTTGTTAAGGGCTGAATTGGTTATCAGAAACTCCACCAGCCTATTTGAAAGTCAAAAATTTATTTGATGTGTAAAAAAATTTGAAAGAGCTCCTAGCTTCATTATTAAATACCCCAACTATACAGCTCAGGTTTGAATTCGATACTTTGTTACTAGGGCCTGCCAAAGTTCTAAAACTAAGGTTATCAGGTTGAAACCCAGCTTGGTCCTGAGGTCTCTTGGGAGGTATTCTGATTGCATTTATGTCTATCTCGACGCTTCGGAGCTTATTTCTTCTTGGCAAATAGTCAATCTGTCTTTTTCCTCGGTGCTGAGAAACCTTTTTGGCGGCCTTATTTCCTTGCTACTTATATACATACTTATGCCGATCCCGATACGAAACTATTTAAACTTTAACTCATCTTGGCGTTCTTTGATTTTGGCATAGGCATAGTCAACATATGAAGAGAAGTCATAGTCGCATTCCTTCTGAGGCTTCTTCAACTTTTGAGTTTAGTTATCTGCAGCCCCAGTATATGGAAGAGTGGTGCCTGAAGAGTTTTTCTCACCTGAGATTCAAAAAATTAATAAAACTTACGACTATGAGAGTACAGTGGTTTTTTCTTTTGAGTTCGTGAAGGAGGTAACTTGCACTAACTTTTTAGCTAACTTGTGGGAGAAATAATTTAAATAGAAACCCTTATAAGTTGAGTTATTGTTCTGTGATACTTAAGTTTGATCAGCGATGGTCACTCTCTTAGGGGCTACAGCTGCTGCGGTAGATCCATTCTTATCGTGAGAGAGGCATGCTTGGGGTATAGCAGACTAGTCAATGCAACATCTTTCCGTAATAAACACAATGCAAATGAGAATTTTATTTTAAGAAGTGTGTAGTATTAGTTTATTACCCATTAAGAGCAATAAGTTCTCTTTTATCTTATTTATTATAATACCTTAACCCAAAATCTTATTATGAAAAGACATATATAAGATATAGTGTTTATTTAAGCAAAAAAAGAAAAATATTTTGAATGTATAAAGTTATAAAATTAAAGATTCTTATATATTGGTTGAGATGAAACTCAAATTCACTAAAGTTCTTTAAAGTTAGAAAAGGAATTGCTTACCTTATTTTTAATTTTATGAGTTCCAAAGCGCTTCTCATTTAAAATTTTTAATTTAAAAATTTTAATTAATCTAGAGACTTTTTTGGAAAAAAAAAATGAACAAATATTTACATGTTTTTAACTTAAGAAGATAGAGGTTTTTTAATTTCAAATAACCATTGGATTTTAATGTATATTATTTAATTACCCTAGGAGATATCCCTTTAATATGTATTAATCACTTCCACACTATTTATGTTTTCTCTTAATACTAAGTTCAGAATCTCAAGATATAAAATTATATCAATCATATTCAAAAGTATATGAAATTAAAAAAATGGTAAATAAAAGTTTAATTAGAGATCAAACAATAAATTTATACAAATATATTAGGTCCAGATTTAACCAATATAGAATTTGAGTAATAAATAAAAAAATGTTCAGATTCTCCCTTATTTTATGGATTTATTTGAACTAAAATAAAAATTAAAGAGTAATTTTTAAAGGAATTATAAACTTGCCAATGAGGCTTTGAATTTGTCGATGAGATTGTATTCTAGATATCTAAATTTTAATCATTAATCTCATTCATAACAGAACCATGAAAAAGAGAATTTAAGATAACTCATTATAATGAATGATGGTTTCATCTGGTGTCAGCTGATAGGTTGAGCACATTTGATTCTCTTGTCTTCTAAGAGGTCTGCTCGTTAGAAATCTAATTACTAACACTGCCGTTCTCCTTGGGAAAACTTTTCATAGAGCAAGTTGCCACCTGCCCTTTCTAATCGTAACCACTTGCCTCAGTGCTCAACTTATGAATCTCTTAGTTTTAAGACTTAATTATGTGTAAATTATCTTAAAATAGCTCATGGATCTAATATAATTTTTATCCTTTTTATCTTCGAGATATATTAAAAAAGATTCTTTTGTTTACTTTGTTTTCTCAAATTTGGACAAAAGAAAAATTCTTTTTTTTACTATACTTTTAAAATTGCATTTATCCTTAATGTGTCTACTATAAATTTTAAATGGAATTCAAAAAACTTCAAAAATCTTCTTCTATTTTTTAAGTTGGAGAATAAATGATGAGTATCGATGCTTATTTGAGCGGCTTCAAGCTTCTTGAGATCAGATGCTGCAAACTTCCCGCCAAGTTTATTCTAGTCGATCTCCAATACCTGCGACAAATTTCGCTTCACTCTTGTAGCAGCTGTCTCTTACTTCGCATTCAAGTCGGTAGTGGTGTTGCCACTCGTGTTGCTCTTATCTTCAAACTCATATAAATTTATCATTAGCAAATACAGCAGATCTTAATTGCTACTCAGAAAGGTTGCATGCGTCAACACTCTTGTCAGCCGTAATTGTTTTCTGATTTATCACCTAATTATAACAAGAAGCATGCTTGCTTAATCAATAAATAAAAGAATGGAAAAAAAAGTTTCCTAGGTAATGATTGAATGGGCACTACTACTCAACTGGAGTTACCCTGGCGTCACCTCTCTAACTGTTACAGCCTGACCTCAAAAGACCTTTGCAGGTGCATCTCACAAATTATTGTTACTCAATAAAGTCGGAGCGAGTGAACATCTAATTGTCCTCAACGCATGGATATTATTCAAAATTAATTAGGACTGTTTGACTTAGTAGAGTTTTCGGCCCTGTTATTGCCCTTGCTTCCGTCAAACATATTGAGTTCCTCAGAGTAGGGTGCCGACGCCGGGAAAAAGTGACCCCTCCTCGAGAAGAAGCCAACTGTTGCCGCCTGAACCCTCTGTTTATCAGCCTCACTTATTCTTGCAGTTCTTCTACCATCTTTTCTTGTCTTTCTCTAAAACAAAATGATGATATGTAGAGGAAATTTGAATGTTCTCTGAGTTCTTTTTTCTCTCACATTTTAGGGAGAACTAACTCGAAGTTGTTATTAAATACCATTAACGCCCTCAGAACCTTCTCTATCATAATTATTAAGCTGTAAGTAATCAAGATTATACGATCTTCTCATTTATGAGTCGTGGCCTGAGGGCCCTTTGCTTCGACGTATTCCTCCCTGATGTCTGTTGCTATGTCGCCATTCTTGTAGTTTCGTCGTCTTTTATGGATGTGGACGTGGTAGTCCTCAGCCTAATCCAAATACTGTTGATACTTGGCCTCCGCGAAGCCATTCTCATCATTCTCTTCCAAACAAAGGTTATTTTGTATGTTCCCCATTCTTATAATTTAATCTCTAGTCTAATAGATTTCTTATAAATTGCTAATTTAATTCTTCCATTACATAAATCATCCACCATTCAATCCACACACATAGATAGAGATACTTTAATTGGAATTTTAAATCTTTTTCTTTTATGATCAACCTTTTTCTTAATCTGATAATTAAAAAGTGCTCCCTTTATTTTCTTCATTATGTAAAAATTTATAAATTTAAACTCCAAAAGCAGATTTTGAAGAATTTTAAAACTAAATTAAGGGAGCAAATCTAAGTTGCTACTGAATCGGAATTGAAAAAGAATAGGAGTTTAAAGTGGATTTTAAAATTACTTGAGCGAACTTTCTATAAGATTATTAAATAATATTAATTAAAAGAAGCAGAAGAAAATGGGCAATAGCTTGGAGGTAAACCAAAAATGCTATGGAAGAGAGAGAATAATTGTGAATAGAGGTTTATGCTGTATGAAGGATCAAAAGTTAGAGACTAGAGAGCCGAAGAGAAAGGATGGTAAGAATCCATAAGGTGCTTTACCAGCCAAAAGAAGCCACGCTAACGAAGCGTGCTGCAGAGTTTCTAAAGTCTCACTTTAAAATCCTCCTATTCACTCAAATGGCTGTCACTCGCACTCCAAGCAATCTTTACATCATTCATAATTATTTGATTAATATATATATATGCATACTTGAGTACAATTTAATTTTTTAAAATCAGAATTGCTCTGTTTATGATATTTAAATGATAGCACATTAAATTATTTGATTCAAAGAAAATGCTTACAAGATCTTTGGTTGAATCTTCTTTCAGAAATCAAGAAAATCAAAAAGAAGATTTATGCTTAAACTGCTCCAATTATCTCCACATGCAAGAGATTAATAGTAGCAATCATAAATAAGTAAAATTAGTTAAAGATAAATATTACTAAGAATTTAATCTTAAGTAATTATAAATCTAATTCTTCTAGGTAGTGTTGTTTATTAATGAATGGAGAATTTAACGAGATCTAACAGTTTGAAGACAAGAAGAATTTCACCAAGAAACAAGATCACAACCATTTCTTGAAAAACTGTCTGGCAAAAGAATCAGGCAGGCTCAAAGAGTCCACACAGATTCTCCCTTCAAATCTTAACTTAAACTTGATTATTTATATCCCTGAATATTAATTTTGTCCTTTACCTTTAAACTGCGAATGCGAATGCCATTTCCATGAAAGCGAAGAGAAGGGAAATGCTGCTGACTTGCAGGATGACCACATAGTGAGCAACTAGAGAAGGTTAAGATGCAATAGCCAATATCTGGACCATCACTTCGCTGAGCTCTGCTAAGAATAAGATATTCAAAATAGGGAAGATGAAGCTGATTTAGATGCCAGGTCTAATGTGATTTGCGATTACATCGACAGAGCTCCTCGCAACCAAAGCTCAAACCATATTTACTTCTAAGACAGACACTAAACTATAACTCGCAATGTATGGTTAATACTTAAATGAAGATAATTTAGAGGTCTCAAACTGTGATGAATATCAGAGGAGCAGTGAAGAGGGAGAGTCACCAAGAATGCAAGTCTGAGGAGTCTAGTTTCTTCAAGGACACTTTCTCTTCTCAAAGCTACAAAACTGGATCTGTCGCAAGCAGGC
Organism: Tetmemena sp. SeJ-2015; assembly: GCA_027382625.1. Lineage (NCBI taxonomy): Eukaryota > Ciliophora > Spirotrichea > Sporadotrichida > Oxytrichidae > Tetmemena > Tetmemena sp. SeJ-2015. Next base: position 31,129 of record JAJKFJ010022575.1, read on the forward strand.
ACAGATAGAAATTATTATGTGCTTTAACTAATAAACTGGGAAGTCAAGGGAAGAGCAAAGTATTTGAGAGAAGAACTCAGAGGAATGAAGACAGTTTGGAGTACGAGCACCTACCTCCTTTCTTGAATGAAGAGCTTGACATAGATCATTAAGCTATCTCTGCAAATGATCTCTCCAGATTTTAGATGCCATCTTATAATGATAAAACACACTTTTAAGGAGGAATATGGATGATGCATCAAAGACAATAAAGCCAGCTTAACAGTTAGGAAGCTTTGAAAATAGCTGATAAGAAAAATGCTCAAGGTTTCAGCCCAACTGCTTAAGATCCTAAGAATGACAATCTCCCCAAAAATAGTTGTGTATTGTATTATTACAAAAAGGGGCGTAGAGAAATTTTAATGAGAGTGGTCGCCCACTTAGTTAAAAGTATCCCTACATTTTAGATCCATCTTATAATGATAAAAATTACTTTAAAGGTTTAGGGATGATCATCAAAGACAATAAAGCTAACTTAACAATTAGGAAGCCTTGAAAATAGCTGATAAGAAAAATGCTCAAGGCTTTAGCCCAACTGATTAAGATCCTAAGAATGACAATCTCCCCAAAATAGTTGTGTATTGTATTGTTATAAAAAGGGGCTGCCTTTCTTTGGAAGAATCACAAACATGTTTGGTAGCAGCTCCTCAAACAATAACTCTAATGCAAATGCAGCATATAATGGAGTGAAGCCCTTCGGAACTTACAACTGGAGTACTCACTCTAATAGAAACCTACTAAACCTTTCTTCTTCCTCAGCACTAAACTAGGATCAGCTGAGAATTGGTGCGGTACCAGGCATTGCACACCATATTCAGAGATAGTCTTCCACTCCTTTCGGGGGCATCGGCTAGGCTCCACTTTAATTCGGGCAAGGCCCTGTTCCAAGCAAGGAGCCAGTAATTCTTTGGCAGAGAGTTGATCTGGATTCCATACTCTCCAAGACAACTTACCCAAGATCAAATCAATGATCTATGATTTGCATTATTTAGATCCTGAGGATCTGCTGATTCCTCGATGACTGCCTCATTTATAATCCCTTAGTAAACTGGCAGTTGTATGAGTCGGTCCCCTTCTCTCTATCTTAAACCGTTAGAGGAAGGTGCCGACGAGGAACATTCTTTTTAAAGGGAAGCTCCGTAATTTATTCTTTCATACTCTTGTTATCTTGTGTATTTTTTGCTAATGTAGAGCCCTTGAGGAGAGGTTACCTCTCCTCGCATTAAAAGGGATATAGTAATTAAAGCTTTAAGAAAGTTAACTCAAGAGTTCTCAAGATGACAACAAGAGCACATCCCAGCTAGAATTAGATAGATGGGAGGATATTCTTGAAGCAACTCCACACTCAAATTTTGTTTACTAAATTTCATAAAGCAAAGACTAATAAGGCAAATATTTTAACTTTCTAAAAATTAACTTCAGATTCAAACTAAAAAAAAATTTTTCATAAATTTGAAGTAAATAGATGAGTAAAGAAATATTTTAAAATGAGGGTTGGAATCTATTTATTCATTTGAATGACAGTATTAGGAGTAAGCCTGTATTTATTATACTGATGTTTAATTTAAATAAATTCTTCAAGATTCTTAATCAAAAGGGTTTTATATGGATATCTTAATAGCTGATTAATTCAAGAGTTTAAAATTAAATTTAATTTTGAAGTCATTAAAATGTTGAATATAATAGAGAATTAAATACGAAATTCAAAATTCTTAATCATAGTCTGATTCGTACTCAGGCAAGTTTGAAGTTTTAGGTTGTTGCTGATTATTCTAGGGTGAGAAGGCGTTCATGATTTTCATCTTCTCACTGTTTTAGTTTGAGCTGTGTTTAGATTTCTTCAGGTAGAACTGCTATTCATGTAAAAAGTATAATAAAGTTTATTGAGAGAAAAATTGATTTAAAGGATTGTTGGTTGAAGAAATCTGGATTGGCTGCGTTGAGAAAATTGGCTCCTCCTCCACTTAGACTTGAGGTAGCTGCTCCTCCCAAGGCAGAGGTGGTACTTCCAGCTACGTAGTTGTCGAAGCCCAGCGATCTGCTTAGCGAATCAGAAATGTACTTCTTTATCTATTAAGCAAAAGATTAGACTTGAATCCTTATAATGGAGTAAGTTACAATGTTGAATTCAACTTCTGAGCATCACCAATCAATTAATTCATTAAGATATATAGATGAGCAGCTGAAGTTGACTATTGCTTGGGTAAGGAGGGTTTCTATATCAAAACTAAGTAAGAAACACATTTAAAGCAAAATTATAATGCAGATATCCTTTTGCTTCACTATCTTTTTCTTGATGCAAACAATGAAATGCTTCAGCAAAATGTCCTACATAGATTAATATAAGAAGGGTAAATCCGCTTACGAAAAGCTATTTAACCTTGGTGTCCCTAATGAAACCCTTGAAGTCATTTAAGTCTGTACTATCTTCGAGATAGGCAAGGTCTCTCTAATCTATGTTGGGTCTCTCACGAGAGAGAAGCATGAATAGTAACAGTCCTCCGAGTTTGCTGCTATCCACTCCCTTGGGAATAGTCTGCTATCTATTAAATAATTACATAAGAAAACTTACTCAGTGATTTCCTCTGTCAAGTAGACCAGGGAATCTATGGATTCATCGTCAGTCAAAGCATTCAACTAATAAACTGCATTAGAGATGTGTTTTGTATTTTGTACTATGTGCAATAATTTTAGATGGAGAGTGCTGCAGATGAGGCTGACTGGATCTTCTTTTCAATTGAGTCTTTGAGTTCCTTGGCAATTTCAATTCTCATGTCATCATCCAAATCAATGCTCACTCTTTAGCCTCTCGGCTGCTGCTAGATCTATGGGGGCAAATTTAAGCATAATCACACTATGATTTTGAAATATTGGAGGCAAAGGCTTCTGCTTTGGCTTCTCTTAGGCGCTTCCCTCTGATGGCTAGGATTGGAAGTTCATGACTTGGTCTTGCTTCTTCTATTGATTGGGGGCAGTGTTCACTCTTTGAGAGCTCTGGCTCGCAGGCTCACCTCCTGCCTATTTCGATATCTAGTCAAGGATGTATCTCAAAGCTGCTTCGAAGTCCATAGTAAGTGCTGACTAGTTCTCAGAAAGTAAAGCCTCAGCCAAGAAGCTCACACACGTATTGAAGCTATTTAAAAACCATCATGAATTTATATTACGGGAAGCTTTTAAGTGCTTTCTTAGATCTCAACTTAGCTACGAATTCAATTAGAAGCTCAACCATCTGTTAAAAGTCTCTATTAGATGCGAGATAATTAAGATGTATATAGTCTTGGTTCTTGATATGCATGAGTAAGTTCTTGAGTGTAAAGGGAAGTTGCTTTTTAATAGCGTTTTTGTGATCTGCAACCACTCCATCTGCCTTAATGATGTCTCTCTGCTTAAATCTGAATGCATCTAGTATTAAGTCACACACCAATCCCAAGTCGTGCTAATCGATATTTTTATCGAATTAATATAATGATCGGTGACTGCTGGAAGATTGTCCAACTCTTCGTTGTAGATAAAATATGTTAATAGAAGATGCTGATAAGTTTAAACTTGGATTGCTGGTCATGCTTGAGATTCCTTTCTTTCTCAAAGATGCCCAGGGATACCAAGGGCCCACTTACTTCACTCATTTGATTCTCCACATACTCAGTCCAAAGCGAGTTTATTTAAACTCATTTAAGGAATTATTTAAATTAAGAGTGGAAGAAAATTCTCTGCTGAGTATTGAGAGTAACAAAGGTGTCTGATATCTTCCCAGAGCTTGCAGCCTCATAATATTATAATGAAAATGAATGAATGCCTTGATCTTGATGAGTTCCACATCCACCTCCTCATCAAAGTTCTAGTCTTCTTCTTCCTCCTCTTCATCTTCTTATTGTGCCTGCTTCTCCTCCTCTCTCCTGACTAAGTTTTCTGGGTCTAAGTTAATAAATAAGAGCTGATTGTTATGAGTTTAGTGGAGGCACTGGCGACCTTTTGTTTGGATTGCCTTTACTGTTCTAGCTCTCATCATAATTTAGAGGTAAGTAAATACACCTTTGATTAATTTCTCTCCTTGAGGTTGTTTTGCTTTTGCGGGGGAGACCTCTCGCTCTAGTCATCCTCGCTTTCATATTCATTCTCATCTTCCTCTCCATCGTTGCCCTCTTCCTCATCTTCTTCATCCTCCACCTCTTCTTCATCTGAAAAGTCTAGTGCTCCCAACTGCTTCGCATTAGTTGCAGCTTACTATTAGTTGCTAATGCCCATGGAGGAGCTGCTCTTCTGATTAAGGTTCTGCTTGTTGATGGCACTGCTGTTCTTTCCACTATCTTGCTTGTACACATCTACTTAACTCTATGGCTTTGGCTTAACTCCGTTCTTTGCTTTGGAAATTAAGCACTTAATTTCCTATAACTATATAGATACTGCTTGCTACTATTTGCTTGGAGCAGCAACTTCTTATGAGTCTCCTTTTTCACTTGCCTTCCTATTGAGGAAGTTGTCAAATTCATCATCCACCTGCTCGTCAATGATGTTCGCCTTAGCAGGAGAGAATGTATTCTGTCTGTTCTAGCCGAGGGATGACTGTTTGTTGAAACTACTATTCAGATCTTGGGATTGCTGCTGGATGTGCTGGTACTTCTAGGAATTCAGGTTAGGGTTCTGCTGATTCTAAGTAAAGAAGTTAGTGCCGCTGGAATTCATAGCGTTGCCCTATCCTCCCTCCTCATTAAAATTAAGCATTATTGGAAACATTTTAAATCTTCTTAATAGTCATAAACTTAGAATGCTTCTTGTTGCTCTACTTGAGCAAAGTCAAATTCATTCTTAGGTTCTTATTGCATCTTTTTCTAAACTCCCTTCAATGCTGCTGGATTAGCAGCCATAGCTGGTTAAGGTTTCTTGTTCTCCTTAACTATAGTGGTGGATGATGGCTTGACCTCAGCTGCTGCATCTCTGTTGTCTTTGGCAGAATTCTGAGAGTTAATAGGTGGCTTCATGTTCTCTTGCTGTTATTGCTAGTACTGCTGATGTTAAACTTTGGCTTACTCCTGCATTTTTAGCTTCTCTCTCCTCTCCTTGTCTTGCTGCTCCTTCTGAGAAGCCAATTATTTGTCTATCTACTAGAAATGCAGCTCTTGCTCAAGTAAGTTGCGCTCCTCTTCTCTTTGTTACTGAAGCTACCTATCCACTTGGTCTAACTCTCTCTACCTAGTGTTAATCTCTTACTGCAGTTGCAACTCTTATTCATAGGACCATGAATTCATTTAATGGTAACTCTCTCCGCTTACGGTCGATGTCTATAATACTCTTTTGAGTGTTCCAATTCTCTTGCTACACTCTTCGGAGTTACTCATCTACTCTTGCTTCCTCTGCAAGTGCTAGCTGACGCTCTTAAAGCTCTCTCAGCAATCTGTCCTTCATAACTTGCATCCGCTTTACTTCCTCTTGCTTTCTGTTGCGCAGCTTCTCTCTCCAAGCGGGGTCTCTAGCGTTCAAATCTCTCAAGAAAGTCTTCTTTGCCTCCTCCAACTGCACTCTACTCCTTACTAGAGTCTCATTCATAACCATGAGCGTAAAAAATCGTTTTTAAAATTAAGCTAAAAGATTGTTGTAAGACTGGCTTAGAGTTTCTTAGACCCTCTGCATACAAATAGTCAATCAAATACTTTTAAGACTATTTAACATCAATTACTCATTTCTAGCTTGATTTTTGACTCTCAGCTGATCAATCTTGAATAGTTCTTCTTTTATCTCTCTAATTGAATTAACTTAGCTAAAATGAAAGTGACTTACTGAGCCCTGATATCATAGTAAACTTGCTAGTACTCCTTCCTCTACTCAATCTTTCTCTCTAAATTCTGCCTTTCCTAAGAACTACACACAAATAAGATATCAATGAACAAGTGGGCAAAGTAAAATAAGATAAGGAGATAGCTTACATTTTAGAGTGAATGTACTCTAGCTCTTTTATCTTAGCGTAGAAATCCATTAAGTTTCTATTGTAAAAATATTTTCAAATTTAAAACTTCACCCTCCAAACATATTCGCTTGTAAGTTTGTGTTAAATCTATTAAAAATATAGGCATGAATAAATATTATAGATATAAAATGATCAAATAACTTGTAATTACTGCTCTGCTCTCCGCTGTTGCATTAGCCAAATATTCTCCACCTACAGTAACTAAGAGAAGTTTATTCATATAACTATCATAATGAAATAATAATTGATTAATGCTAAGTTTATATGATAAATTTGTTAGGAACCCCCACGATACTATGATAGCAACGATATCGTGATAGTGTCCATGAGAGAGAAATTCTACACTAAGATAGGAATGAGGCAACTCTGTGAGCATAGCGTCAAGGATTAGTTGAAAAAGAAACCAGAGCTCCTTCCCTCTTCAAAACCAAGAGAGCTTTCAAGTATTTATTGTTTTCCCTCAAAGAAAATGCATATGGATTTCTTCAGCACCTACTACTGCGTGTTCAAGGTGGGAGTAAAAGAGAACCCAACTAACTACCAACAAGATGTACTCAATACTGTCAACTTCGCAGCAGGCCTGGAGGAAGTACTAGCAGTCGAGTACTTAAATGAGTTCAGTGCAGGCGCTCCATTAGTAGTTTATGGCGAGCATTCCACCCCAGAGGAGAGAACTACTTTCAAAAGATAGTTCAAGACATCACAAATGAAACCTATTCCACCTAAGCATAGATGCTATTTTAACTCTCCTTTTGTAAAGAGCATTAGGAGGAGAGCTTTGCCCCAGCAGTTGTAGCAGCTGAGGAGACTGAGCAGAATCAAGATTTGAATGTTAATTTATCCATTGTATAAAGAGGGTGAAAATGATAGAGAGAGGAGAAGGAAGTAAAGACAAGAGATGAGGGAGCAACAACAATAGCCATTCATTAATTTAATATCATTATTTTTAAATAGCAGAGCTAAGAATTATGACATTCGACAGTGGATCTTTCTGGATCTTTCTTCCCTACAAAGAATCAATATCAATAATTTAACTTGGATCTTCTTTCAATCTTTCTTTGTTTAACCATGTCTATTGGAAATAGAAAGTGCTTTTCTTGATTTTAATGAATTATCTTAAATTAATAGAGAGTAGAAAACAGATAAGAGCTAATCATCGTCTTATAATAGGTGTTATTTAAAATTGGTTTTAAACTACTCAGAAACCTTTGGCAGGATCTTTATTCTTTGGAACATTGAAGTTCTAGTTTTCTCTAGGCATGTTTGGTCTCTGTTAGTTTCTCTAAATAGCAGCTTGATTATTTGATCTTCCTCCGTCTGTGAGGGCCAGTGGTTGGTTATTTTAAGAACTTGAGCCATTTGCATAGTTAAAGTTTCTTGGGATATGTTAACTACCTCTGTTCATGGGCTGAGTTGGAGCAATATCCACGGGGGCTCCAATAGCTTGACGCCCATAGCTAACAGGCATGGCTGGGTCTCTCATTCTTTCGTCCACATAAACACCATGCCTGGAATCATCATAAGCTATAGGTTGGCTCCTCATTCCATAGTTGCTTCCAGAGCCTCTTTGATAATTGGCGCCGTTAGACCCTCCATATCCAAGGCCTCTATTAGCAGTGCTAGAGTTAAATCCAATTTGCTTTGCAGTGTTATCCCATCGTGAGTCAAACTCAGGCGCTTCCTCTTCTCTCATATTCTTATAAAAGTCATAAGAGTTCTGATTGCCTCCCACTCTCTCCTTCACAACTTTTCTTCCCTAGCCATTTAGCATACGCTCATGACTAGCCTTTTACAGACCAGTGACATTATTGTCATAGATTTGCTGTCTCTCTAGAAGTTTCTACCCGCTCCCAATCGCTCCTTGAACTTTTTGACCGTACTGTTCACGCATCGGCCTTCCATCAGGGCCTATCTTAAAATTAGAAAATAAAATTTAGCAAACCATTAATCTTGGTGGAGCTAACATAGCTCTGCTGATAGAACTGCCCTTGGCCAGGTCCATTTGACATGGCTGAACTCATCATGTGCATTTTGGGGATATCTTCCATCCTAAAGCAAGTTTTATAATGACCAAATTCAGACTTAATTGATCAATATTGATATTGCAAAATTGAAACATGTATTTAGTTTTAATGAAGTTGAATTATGTTGATAAAAATGCTTACATTTTTCTAGAATTCTGCATCATCTTATTCATTCTTTGGTCCATTTCCTCAAATCCCCTTCCAAATCCGCCCATATCTGAGAAGAAGGGATCGTTTTTGAAAATGTCCAAAGCTCCTCCACTCTTTAGTCCCACAGGTGCTCTCATCACTTAAAAGCATTAATAAAAATTGAGGAAATAATAATTAGGAAGAGCCATGATTTGCTATTTAGAGATAGACTTACTTGGCATATCGAAGTCTCTCATCATTTTTTCAGCCATGCGATCAAATTAAGAGAAAGGGTCTCCTCCTCTTTGCAGGCTAAGTTAGTTCATATTGTGGCTCTAATCGCCACCTCTAAATGGCATCATAGAAGTTGATCGCTTATTCATTTCTAGAAACTCTAATAAGAAATTAATTCTATTAGGGGAATTTTATAATCCTAAATATCCAATTTCACTTTACCATCTACTAAGACTTCAATTTTCCTTTATACCCCCCAATAATTTGTAGAATATTTATCACTCTCTAAATAAGAATAAATAGTGAAATCAGTAAATCTTGATGGTATATCCTTATCAAAGATTTATAATGTTTTAAAAAAAATTAATTAAGATTTTTTTATTTAAATTTATTTAAAAATCTGTAAAAATTAATCTTAATCCATACTTATTCTAAAAATAATAATTTGGAATAATATCTATCCATATTCAAATAAATTGTGTAAATTTTTAAAATATAATACTAGAATTTTAAGAAATTGAGCAAAATTCTAAAACTTTTGATCATTTAATAGATAAGCAATAGTTTGTATTAGGAAGCTTTTTATTTGTAAGAGTGTCTACTTTTCAGTTTAAAATTGAAGCTTACCTTGAAAGTATTTTAACTTCATACTTCTCGTTTATGATTTCAATCTTGCTCTTTATAACTAGCTCCATAGATTAAATAGAAATCAGTATTTTGATATAGAATATAAATTATTGAGAGAGAAAAAAATACTCTTAAGAAGTAATGTAAAATAAATGGACTGAAGAATTAGCTGTGAAACTATTACAATTTAAATCATTCTTATACCATTCGATAAGCATGAAACTTATACAAATTTATATCTTTGAACTAAGTTTTAGGGCTCATTTCAAATTAATATACTATAGATGCTTATATGAGTTATAATTCAAGAATAAACTGGTAACTTTAATCATATCTAGAGATTTAGATCGCTATACATCTAATTAATGCTAAAATCATGCTATTTTTCTATTATTTAATAGCTGTAAAAAAGCTTAAAATCTGAAGAGATTGTTTTAGGCTTTTAAACTGTGATAAATTAGAAAACTCCTATTTAAAATTTGGCCAATTATCAGTTGTTTTCAAATCCTTAGCAAAATAAATTAAAAGATGTTGCTCTGATTGGAGTTGTTTAGAAGGTGAAAATGGAGAAAAAGGCTCCCAGCTCAATTCTGAATTGTCGAGCCACTAATCCATGTCTTAATCTTTTCCTCCTTGATTTCCAGTTAGCTTGCTTGAAGGCTTTTCGGAACAGTTGAAGAAATTTATTTTAGAAATTTACACAAATGAAAGCTTTTTTTAATAGAAATTATCATCCAAAAAGCACTCATCGAGGCGAGAGAAGTAGCTGTTTGCTTAATCTTAAGGTTTCTTTTGTTAGTTGAGCATGCTCATTAAATTATTTATCATGAAATCTTCGTCTAAAAAACATTTAATTCTCTTTATAATTGATTAATAATTTAGTCTGGCTATTGATATAGATTAACCTATTTTGCAACTTATTTAATGTCAAATTAAAATGATAAGACTTTATACTTCTTAGAAGGAGGATTGCTATGATTGCTGTCTATGTTTGAATGAGTTTAAGTTCATTGAGGTAGCGCTGGAGATAAGACCTGGCTTAGATCTTTACATTTGGCAGCTGTGATTATTGAAAGAGCAGCAGCAGATAATTTGCTGGGAGGCAACGGAGTACTAACTCTAAAGAGGTAGATTCAAGTGAGGAACTTGATCTTCTTAAAATAAGGTGGAGCAGATCACTGGTTTACTATTATCCTCATTTTTAAGATGTTCAAAATAGATATATAAGAAAAGGAAGATGAATTATATTGATATCAATGTTTTAATAAAATAAATAGTTTGAATAAAATGCTTTTTGTCCTCATTTTAATTTAAATCAAGGTTTTATTATAATTTATATATTTATTTAATGTAGGGATGACTACTGTTTTTAAAGTTAATTAAAATTGATTTGACGCTCTTCTGATTCCTATTAATTAAAGTCAGCAAATTATAATTAGAAAAACTAAAAATAAGGCTATAAATATAATGTAATATACAATAAGAGGGATTCACTCCCTCGTTCAATTTTTATTAATATTATAAGAATATATGCTAAAACAGATATATTTAAATAAACATACATCAAATCTAAAATATATAGATTTGCATTAACTATCTTTGAAATTAATTAGACACATCATAGGAAAACTTATTAGTAAATTAATTTCCTTAATGAATTACAAATAATATTTTCTGATAGAAAGATTACTTATGAAAGTTAAATTTATCTAAATTTGAATAGGTTGTACAATATTAGAAGTGTCCCCCCTAACTTTTTGAAACAAAAGTAGGATTGATTTTAACTTAAGACTAAAGAGGCTTTTGCACTTGCACCTCCTGACATTAAGGGACTTGAATCTGCAAGAATGTTGAAACTTTCTGAGTCGAAAAGTTTGCTAATTATTGATTTAAATATTAAAACATATAGTTTTATGTTTAAATTTAAGATCAAGTGGGTGAGCTGTATTGCAATAGGCTTCCTTCACTGTATCAGCTATCTCTTTCTTATCCATTATAGTTTTAGTATCTAATTTATACTCTTAATTTAACCTTATAAATAAATAATGAATTCATTTACTTTAATTTTCATTTAATTCTCTTTTAATTCAGTTTTAAGAAACACTAGCACAGCAAATTTATGTTCACATGAAATAATAGAGAGACACTCGTTTTTTATCATTAAAATTAGAATTCATATTAATTACTAAACTTTATTTTTTAACCTTAATATTTTCTATTTAAATTAACCAAGAATATCTCAGACGTTATAATTCATAAATTAATTTGAATTAAACTCCTCTTTAATCGGAAGTGATTCTTGAGTGATAAATAGAGAATATAGAAAATAAAAATATATTTTATCTAAAATCTTGACCCAAATATCGGATCTTGACCTTCAAATCTTTACTTGATGCTTCTTCTCTTAAAGATGAGTGATTCAAAATTAAAACAAAATAGAATTTATGGTTATCTAAAAGTAATAAAAACAGAAAATAAGAATTATTATATTAAAGTTTAAACTAAATATCTACTAATAAATTAATGAGTTCTGAGACTCAAGGAATAAGTTTTCATTTTCTGAAAGAGAGGCGGATAACAAATTCTAAAAGTCAGTTTATTTATTCTCTACTTGAGTATTCAAGGATCTTTTCTCTGAAAAACTAATAAATTTTGTATTTTTATTAAAAATAATTTTATAATTAAATGCTTCATAATTTTGATAATGTTTAAATGAAAAAGAATTGTGATCATCTGATTACTTTTAAGTGACTTTTTAATTTAGAATGGTGATGTTTTAGAGTTTTTGTACCTCATTAGAGAAATTTGAATCGATAATATGCTTTAATGAAACATAATGGAATTAATTTATATTTCGATAAAGCATGTATCGAGTTAATTAGATTTCAGATGAGGACTCGCATAAGAAGTCTCATCATTCCTGCTAGGTAATTAATTATTTAAAGCAAATAAAATATCTTTAAAATTAATTGTTGACGTACCAAATTATTATTATGATCAGAAACCTTTTATTTCTTTTTAATTCAAACACTTTTTAGTGTATCTTATTAAATAATAAACACTTTATTTAAATCGTATTTAATTACAAATTTAAGGATAATCAATTTTTTTTGAAACATTTAAGATTTTTAATCACTTCTAATTTTTAAATTAATCTAGTTAAATAAGAAATATCAACACTCTCTCAATAATTAAATAACTTGTTTTAATCATATAATCCAAAATTGAAAATATTTTTAACTTTTAATTAATTATCCTAAAAAGATAAATTAAAATATGTTAAAAATATTCTTTAAGGAATGTGGTTAACACTATTCATGTAGCTATGAGTCCATAATTGAACTTTTTATAGCAACTATCTCTCCTTAAATTAAAATATCCTTTTACAAGAGTTTATAAGATCTCTGGTTGCTTATTTTAGCTATATTCTTCATCGTTGGTTTTCAATTTAGATTCAAATTTACTATTTCGAAGTTTCCAATAAATATTTAATTACTTTAAAAAAGTAATCAGTTTAAAATATAGAAGGAATTGTTTCATTACTTCTTCAAAAATTAAATCAATTTATTTTTTATGGATAAAAATTAATTTAGATATTTTGTAGTTTGGATTTAAGATTGGAGACTGGCTCATCATCCCTCAGCAATTTCATCATCTCTAAGATAAAATATATTTAAATTACTATATGCTTTACGTTTATAAATAAATTGAATTATTTACTTTTTATTCTCCATCTATTAATCTGTTTATATTTTAATCTTGAATGAAATTAATTGGTTTATTTATTTTCACTTTTTATATTTATTACCTATCTATTTGAATATAACTCTATAGGAGAAATTAATTTCAAAAAAGGTGGATAATTTGTGGCAATACCTTTTTCTTGATCTATATTTCATATATAGACATACAAATAAATTTTAAAAATAATATTGACTTAAAATTATCTTTTCTCCCCGAATTTTGACTAGCAGCTAGGAAGCCAGCTTTTCCAATAAGTAGCCACAGTTTTTAGTCTTTTTCACTTAACTTTAGAGAAGTGGCTTCAAACCCATCTCGCATGTTGGGCAAGAACGGTCCCTATCATTGTTGGATTTAATAAATCTGTAATATTACCTTTTATGACATTTTTCTAGCAATACTCGGTCTCACAAGTAGCGCTTACAGTCCCAAGTTTAAGAATAGGTGAGCTTCGTCATCGTTCGTTCATGGTTTTAGAGGAAGCAAGCTCATAAGTTTTTGAAAAATCGGGGCTGAACGTATAATACTAAAGTTTCTCAATTAATTTATTGTTGTAATTAATCTGTAGGCATCTTTTCATACTCCATTGGGTGGTGAATATATATGTGCTTCTTTATTGAACTGTAATATTATGTAAATAGTTTAAAAAAATAGAAACAAATAATCTAAAAACCATATAAAGAATAAAAAGTAAATTATGCACACAGTATATTCTTTAAATTTAAAAATTAGCAATAAAGTTTCAACTTTAACATATCAAATTCTGATGGGCGATAATTTTCGAGATTGACAAACTAATCTAATCATTGAATTTAAAAATTAATGTTAAATTTGTATTATATGTTTTGAATAGTAGTAGAACTTGCTGCAGTCCTCAACTAGGCATCTATATTTTATCCTAGATCTTTAAAACAAATAAAACTCTATGAATCTTTTAATTTTTGATCCCTATAAAAATGTTAAAATTGATTCTAATCCAATTAAGAGTTTGCTGCAGTTACTAATTTACGCACTTTAATATTATTTAATTAATAGGGCTATAAGGGAATATAAGAAGGTAATTATTATCCGTTCAGCCCCGATTTTCAAAAACTTTTGAGTTTGCTTCTGTAAGGCCTGAACAACGAGGACGAAGCATTGTCATCTGGGTTAAACTTGGTACTGTAAGCCTCCTTTCGCTAGTATTGCTAAAAAATGTCAAAAAAAGGGTAATTTACTTTATTAAATCCCACAATTATAGGGAAAATTATGACTGCAACATGCCAATCATGGATGGATTTAAGCAACTTCTCTAAAGTTCATAAAAAGACGAAAAACAGTGGCTACTTACTGGACAAGCTGGCTTCCTAGCAAGTAGAAAAAAATTGGGGCTGAATGTATAATATCTTTAAGATTTTAGCAGCAAATCATCAATTTTAACTCTTTCAGATAAAATCAGTCACTTACATCACTAAAAATAAATAAACTGGCATGGATTTAAATAATAGTAAATTGATTAATTTCTTGGTGCTATTTGAAATTTGAGATAGATGCAAATTCTCTATAAAAGTATAAAAAATCTGAAGGACTCAAAGGCATAACTAGCCTAATGATTTATAAGGCAATATTATAGAAGAATGAGATAGATTCTTGTGCTTAAATTATACTTATAAATATTTGTTAAAAGCATATTGAAGATAAATTTAACGCTTATTTCTTATCCTTACCTTTCACAGTGGTGGCATCTATGAGGTTTGTCACCTGAGTGGATTCTTTTATGTCTGATCAAGTTATACAAATTAATTTTATGCGCTTATTTGAATTAAGTTGCTGATCTAAACAGCAGTTGATACTTTATTTTAACCTTACCTATGAGAAATTAGCTGAGCAGTCTTCGAAATCACAAGCGTATGGTTTTAACTTATCATGAACTCTCTTATGCTTTTAGAGTGAAGAGTTCTGAGAGAAAGTCTTTTCGCATATGAACAAATCAAATAAATGGATGTGTATAAGATCAATAAATTGTTACTTTGTAATTAACATAAGTGATTAAATTTATTTCACATTTTAAATAGATAAGAGATTTGATTAGGATTAAAAATATGAGACTAAAAAGGGTGTTGGATTGATTAGGAGTAAAGAATGTCAAGTAAGCTGTTTAACCAAACTGATGCAAATTATTTGTTCATGAATTTCCACTTACCATTGATAAGGCCTCTCTCCCGTATGCAAGCGACTGTGTTCCTTTAAAGTTTTCTTGCAGGAAAAACTTTTCCCACAACCTTCGATGCTGCACTTAGTATGCAATTTAATTTATTCTTATTCTATCAACAAAATGTTTGTATAAGCAATTTAAAGTTTAGATAATTTAATAACTTTAGCTTATAAATTACCATTCATCTTTTTAATTATTCTATAATAATTATTAGATAATTTTTAATTAAATAGTACCATGGATAAATAGAGCTGTGTAATTTATAGATGGCTATTTCGATAAAGTTTAAATAATAATTATATTCATTCAATTTTAACTCATCATCATCATTATTTTTTTTTATTAATCTGCTGATTCTTAAATCAAGAGCCTGCAATTTTAAATTATTTATTGAGAGCATATCTGCATTTTAAAAGTTAATTAAAAATAATTGGAAGGCAACATTTAAAATGAATAATTATTTATGCGCTTTTCAACTCGGTGGTGAATAAGAAAATGCGAAAGAGAGAAATCTTTAAATTGTGAATTTAGGTTAAATAATAGTTAAATAAATAATGATGGATAAGAAATCAGGAGTTACAGAGGTAGAAAAAAATATAATTATTTTATCACGCAATCAATAGTAAAAATAATCATTAAATGAGCAGGAATCCGCTTTTAAAAAACCTTTTGCCTTTATTTTATTTTGCCAAAAATATTCCATTTTGAGAATGAGCGATGTTAGTCGAGCTTGAGTATATATTGATAGCAACTTTGCTAAAAATTATTTAAATAAAATAAATATATTTATTCGTGAAATAAGCTGCTGGATGCAAATTTGAATTATGAACTTATATTAAACTTAATAATCATTAATTTTGAACAGGATTATTCCCTCCTACTCTTAAACCATTAGCTTCATATTTATTTATCATTAATTACTCTATCTATATTTTCCAATTTAAAATCAAAACTAAAACCAGCATAAAATTGACTAATATTTTGGCAAGAACTAAATGATAAATATAAGATAGTAAAGATTACTTGTAAAACAGAACTTCTATTCTAGAATAAAAAATTCAAAAGGTGGTGAGCATATTTATTTTCTCTATTAATTTAAGAAATATAATAGAAACAGTTTACTTATCTTCTTAAATAATTCTAATGAATTTAGTCTTGAGTTAACTATTTCATGATAAGCAAAATAATTTTAATTTAATGACATATAACTATAAAAAATTAAGATGATATTCTGAGTCACTCAATATTCTCAAGCATTCATTGTAGATTATTTTCTTATTTAGTTTTTACGATATTGTAAATAAAGGCTGCTCAGTATTCATCAGATTTGGAAACCTGACTCCTTAGCAATCATAAGTGGTTCATTAAATTAAAATTATAGCACTATTAAATATGGTTCCTCCAAACAAGGGTTGAAGGATTGGTGATTTGCGATTTGGCACTTGAAGAGAGGGGAGTGGCAATCGTAGTTCTTGAACTCTCTGGGGCTTGCGTCATCGCTTTTAAAGCCAATCGACCAGCTGCCTGAGATGTCAAGTGCTACTCTATCAGCAGAGCCAAAGGCTGCATCTATCTAGTCCCTCCCAAAGTAATAAACGTCCATAATGATAAATTAGAAAGTGAGAGGAGTCGAGTTTCTTTAGTTTATTATGCTACTAAAATATGGGAACTGGCTCTAGTCTCCTCTCGTTTCTCTCTTGACTTAAGCATAATCGTTGCCCATTCTTAAGAAAAACATCTATAAATAAAGGAACACTTTAATTACTCTTTAAAACAAATGGCTTTGAAATTTGTTGTAATTCTGAAAGGCTAGTTGGTCCATGAAAGATTTTTAGGAGAAGGCATAAATTTAATGAGAGGTCTGGGGTGGTGTTGAGTCTGATTATTATTGGTTTAGAAAATACCCTTGACTCCCTTGAAATCTCTAACTTCCCATATCTTATAATGAAATAGAGAGTGTGTAACTTTCTGTATTTAATCTTAACCAGGTTATGAGGGAGCTTGAGGTGCACTGCTGATCAAATAATCTTAACTCATTTGCTCCTGTCTATTCAAAATAGTAGGCGCATTATTCACTTGAACTAGCATCGTCTACACGTTGCTGTACATAAAACCTCTTTCTGGCTATTAAAATCAAAATGGTTTTAAACTATTATAGTGGAATTGTTAAATGGGGTAAGAACAATAAATTATTCTTCATAATTAAAATTCTCTACTATAAAAAGATTCTAGAAGTCAAAAGAGAATTTCCATAATCTATATTTTGGGAAAGAATAAAATAAAGTTTAAAAATGGTTTTTAAAATCAAGGAGTATTGTTCTAAAAGTTTTTTTTTAAAAGTTACAACAATTTCATTTTAAATTCTGTTGATAGTAGTAGTCATTTACTTAAATAAGACAAAATAAGATTTTTAAATTGTTAAATAGGAAGTTGTTAGGGAACCTATGCCGGCTGAACCTAGTACTGATTTTATTAAATAGTATTGTAAATGAGCAATTAAATTATAAAAAATAAATCCGATTTAATTATTTTATTTTTACTTTAAATCTAAATTGATTGAGAGCAAGTGTTATACTTTTTTATTTGGAATTCTCCTCTCAATCATCAAGATACCGCCTAGTCTTAACTAATTTTTTAGGAAAAAAATAAAAAAAGGGGAAAATTTTTCTCTTTTTTTTAATTTTTAAAGTTTATCAATAGAAAACCCTTATAAAATAATCCCAAAATTTTCCCCATTAATCTTAGAAATAGTATGAATAAGTATTTAAAGTTTAAAATATAAGATATGAAACTTTATTTTGAATTTTATTTCTGGAATATAAAATGGCTGCTGAGGGAAAAATCCCTTGCTGCTGGTTAATCACTTCACCAGTAAAGCCTTGCTACTAATAGGTAACTGGCTTCGAAGTGAATGGCTGACCTATCTAATGCACCGTCTATTGAGGCATCACTTTTATTCATCATAAAATCTACTTTTAATTATAACACTTTGGTGAGCTAAACTTATTTTAAAAAAAATAAACCTAAAAAACTTATTGCGTAAATTCACCCTAAGGTAGTTTCAAAACTAAACTGCTATTAAAATTATTTAGAAGTTGCTATATGGTGAATACATTATTTTTTTGTGGGGTTTATTACTATTGCAAAATATATTTGGATTCAAGTTATAATATACTTTATCACTTTATCATTTCCTGTTTTATAAAAAAGGGAATAAAAATTCTTAGAGCATATTTTTCATAACATTATATTTAAGATTCGATATTTAATTGAAAAGTTAAAAGGTTTTTTATTTACTTTCAAAGCAATAGGCGTAATTATATCGTTAAGATTATTAAGGATTCACTCCTCTTTAGGGTTTAAAATATACCATTTTATAAAATAAGTTATCATAAAAATGGGAGTGCAAAATAATTTAAGAGATTCCTTTTTTTGAACTCGGCCCTTCCTATTAAAAGCTTGATTTAGAAGACCTTGGCCGAAAAACTGAGGATCGAAGTCTCCCGCTATCACCTCTGAGCAAGGGGGCAGAACTAAATTAGTGGCTGCAACATTTTGGTCGGCGGGTGCTTGTTGCTTTTATCCTTGTGGTTGAAATTAATTATTTTCTGAGTTTTGTTTGGCTGGTGAATCAAGTATCTCATATTCTTATTGCTTTCCCTCTCTAGAACTTAATTAGATAAGGAGCGAAAATAATAAGCATAATTTATTACAAGACCTCATAATAAAGGGGTTATTTTTTGGTTCGGGAATTTCAAAGCCCAAAAACTTTTAAATTTTCTCCAATTTCCCTTGGGTTAAAGGGCCTTTCCCCCCTTTCCCTTTCCCCCTTTTTTAAATTTAAAGTGGAGATTAAAATAATTTTTTTAATTTTTCAAAATAGGAAAGAAAATTTTTTTTATTCTTTTAAGCCCTTTTCTTTTGAATTAAAGAGGTTTTAATTTTGTTTAAAAAATTATCCCTTTTCTTTTCCCTTTAAAAAGATATTTTGCTTTTTAAAAATTTTAGTTTCCCTTAAAATTAAAAAACTTTAATTTTTTCGTTCCTTTCTTTTATCTTTCTTAAACAATTCTTATCGTTGAATTTGTTAATAAATATAAAATTTTATGTAGCGAATTTATTTTTATCTTTTTTATCTTTTATATTTATAAAAATATTTTAATAACGGATGTTTGGGAACAGTTGAATTCATTTCGCTCGCAAAAATTTTCTCTTGCTTAATTAAATGGTAAATATGTAAAATATACTTCAGTATTGCAGAAACTTTACTTTTGCTCCTCCACAAATAAAATATTTATTTGCTCACTGAAAATCTTTTCTGCGTCTTGTCTATTTTAGATAGCAGAATAAATATTTTTAAGTTAATATGTTGAATTATTATTGGGATTCTCATTACTAAATTATTATTTATCATAGAAATCAGTATTTTTCTTAGTATATATCTTTAATACTACTGGTCAAATTTATTAAAAATATATGCAGATTAGTTACTGAAAGAGAATTAAAGACTTCAAAAAAATATTTTAATCAGTAGTAATTTGAAAATTGTGTTAAATTATTTTTTGTTTATAAAAAAATTATTTTATGGCAATTTTAAAATAATTTGTATAAAATAATCTAATTTAAAGTGAAATTCTTCCTTTTTTAACTCAGTTCTGATCTGGACTGCATAAATTTGAACAATAATTCTACTTTGAATAGAAATTTTAATTTATTTTGGTTTTATGGTTTGTTTTTATTTTTAAAAAGTCTTATTATAATCCTAATTTATATTTCTATCTTTATTTTTATTTATTTAGATATCCTCTGACTTAGCTAAATATAGGTCGCTAATATCGTTAAGAAATTGATTTATAAAGAAATAAGATATCGGAGTTAGTGTTAGCCGCTTTTATCTAGAGAATAAAGGACTCCTGCTTTGCGAATCTTCCATTCTCAAAAGTCTCACCAACTTCGTTGATTCAAAATTACTCATTCTCAAATTTATTATTATAAACAGCAATGGATATAATTTAAAACGTTGATTTATATTAAAGCAGTTATTAGATTAAAAGAAAGTAAAAATCTTTGATTTGTGAGTCTGGTGAATTTACAACCTCTCTTATTGAGTTATATTATAAATCATCCAACAATTTAATTAATATAGTATGAATACGATTAGGTAATTTTAAAAAAATAAATACAGAATGTTTTCATTTTTACTTTTCTATCTAACTTATCTTAATTTGTGTGTCTTTGATTCATTTTCTCTTCATTTAGGAGCTTTATTGCTTTAATTTCATTCAGATATCGGTTTACTTCCTTTTATTGCTTACTCGCCCTCTCTTTGCCTTAAAGTTTATCTTTAGCTATAGCATCCAATATCTTACATGAGTAGAGAGTTAAGAGTATTCTGACTGACTATGTATATTAAATAGAGAAATCATGCTCATTTCTAAGTTATACTAATTATTGTGGAGTTCCTTGTGTGTCAACCATTTTAGCTGCAAATTATTTAGGGAATTTATCGGATATATCAATAAAATATAATTTAAAAGCTAAAACAAAAAATAATAATCAAAAATAAGATAATGAGCTCAACGGTTTGCTTACCTCATGATGTTTTGGAAATCTGTTTGGAGAAACTTTTAAGAAAATAGAGTGACTTTAGGAATTCTCACTCTGCCACTATGAATTTTAGGGGGGGGACGGGGGCACCCCCCCCCCTTTTTTTGGGCAAAATGCCCAAAAATCCCTTTAAAAGGGCCAAAAACGGGCCCAAAAAAGCCAAAAAATTTAAAATTTTTTCCTTCGAAATTTCCTTGAGGTCAAATTTAGATTTTAATTTTTTTTTAAAAATGTTTTTTTTTTGTTATTAAGTCTAATTTATAAATATTTTTGGGGCCCCATCCTTTTAATGACTTTAAACAATTTGACTCCTTTTTAATTTTTTCAAAATAGTGAGCCTAAGAAATGATTATCAAAAATAGGTAGAAGTAGTTCTGCAATAGATTTCCAAGAAGTTTAAATGCTATTGTCAAAATCGTAAATAAAGCTTGCTATCCTCTATAAAATAGAATTAGCGAGATCTTTTCTTTTTTAAAGTCAGAGTAAGAAACCAAATACTGCAATAGATGAAATTATCTTGACTTTGATCTTAACTTGCCATATTTTTCTTAAGTAAATAAATTCGAGGAAAGATTTCTCTATGTTGGAAGGACTTCAAATAATTGCAATATTTATTAATACTGATGGCTGATTTAACTTATATTTAGCCTCTAATTGTGGCTAATATTGTAGATTTTGCTGGTGTTGATCAATTATCTGTCTAAATATGCCCTATATTATTTTAAAACTATTATTTTAATGGTAAATTTGACTTGAAACATATTTTGCGATAATTTTTGAAAAAATTTGAAATCATGAAATTTGACCCTCAAGGAAATTTCGAAGGCCAAAAACTCTTAATTTTTTGCATTTTTTTGCCGATTTTCGGCCTGTAAGGTCGATTTTTGGGCGATTTGACCATAAAAGGGGGAGGTGCACTTTCGTCCCGCCGAATTTTAAATAGCAAATTGAAATGTTTAATTTATTAGAAATAAGTTGATTGCTATTGAACTCGACTCATTATTAAGAAATTATTAATTTTTTCATTAAAAAAATCTAATCATATTCATCCTATAATTAAATACTTATAGGTTATAAATTGGTTAGTTGAGACCCCTTCTTAAGTAATTTTAACTCCTAATTTTGACTTATCTATATTTCATAAATAGTATAAAATATTATTATATTGCTCTTAATTCTCATCAATTATTTACTTTATGATAGATTTAAAATAGGATAAATAAAATCTGCCTGAGCTAATATATCTTCTTAAGCCGTTAAGTTGGAAGAACTGAGCTAATTTGGAAGAACTCTCACTTTCTCGAGAATGAATGGCCACTGAACGGCTTTATTCTTTGCCTAAATATCATTATTCACTAATCAATTATATCTGCAAATTAAGTAGATTTATTATTATTCATGTTTCTCTGGTTGTTTTGAGATAATAATTTAAAAATTAGAGTTAAAATTAATTAATAATTATATAAGATGAAGGAATTTAATATTAGTTTGCTACTTAATTCTTGGATAGGTGGCTATTCTATACTTAAATGAAATAAGTGAGAGTGAACTATATATCTTATATATTTCTTATACCTTGGTCGTCTTTTTACTTGCTAAAGATTTATAAACAACAATTGAATGAGAGTGACTAAATATATTGTTTGCTTGATTGTTTGGTGAGTGTAAGTGTTACGATTTCCCAATAAGAATTTATTAGGAGTATTTTAAAGACAAGAAGAATATAAATAGAGATATATTCTTATTAAGTATTGAGCCTCTACTTTGGAAGATCCGATATCACATGAAAGATTAACTATTTATTTTTTCTAGGTTTCATCTTCGCACTTGTTTTATTCAACTACCTTGAGCGCTTCCTTAATAGACCTCCTGTTTTTCTTTACTTAAAATATTCATCAATAATTTTGTTTCCTCAAGATGAAAATTAATTTTGTAAGAATTAATAAAAAGAATTTTGCACTGATTATATAGTGTAAATTAATTTACTTTGACTCCTAACTTAAATGATATTGATTAGGATTTAATCTCTTTAACTCGCATTAAGAAATAAACATAGACACTTTTAATCTAACCATAAACTCTGTTGTGTTAATCTATAATGAATGTTTAATATAAGTAGCAATATTATTATTAATACTTACCTAGCTCGCTGTCTTAATTAAAGATATAATCCTATATCCTTATATAATTGTTAAAATAAAGACATCATATTCCTTAGGGTGCAAGATTTCTATATGTTTCTTGAGTGAGCTGAAGTAGTAATAGTATTTGTCGCATCCTTCCACAAAACACTTGTATTAAATTCAAATACAAAATAAATACATAATAATTTTAATGATTCTGCTTCCCTAAATTGGAATGGTGAGAAATCCGACATTAATTAATTAGATTTTTATTTTTCGCACTTATATTTAGAGTCAATTCATCTCGATTATAATAGATGAGATACATAATATGTTATGGATTATGGTCGGTTATGGTTGAAATTTAGAAAAGAATAGACCTTGAAGCTTAGGGCATATACTATTTAACCTTGCGGCTACCTCTTAGCTATTAAGAGAAATATGGAAAGATATGCCACCTCACCACGTAGCCCAAAATATTAAGCACTCCAACCTCGCAAAGCTAAGAGATTATTTGTTTTAGATACTCAAAGGCATTTCTTACCTCACTTTCATCATTTAATTAATTCAATACGCATGATATAGAGAAAGATTTTTAAACTCTTAGCTTCCCAAATGTAAAGAAAATATTTTATATCTGATTAACTTGAAGGGTATAATTTATTAAATGCAAGCGAATAATTAAATTTGATGAGAATAGTTATTTTTGTTTCATGTATTTAAATATGCTGCTTGTAGTTAGAGCCTGAGGCGAATTACCTCATAATAAATCATAAATCTAACAAAATATTATGATACATGCAGTATTTGCACTCGTAAGGTTTCTCACCGGTGTGGATTCTTTTGTGTCTTATAAGGTTTAAATAGTTAATCATTTATAAAATGAGCGATCAATTTTAGGGTTGCTTATCTACGGCAGAGAATTAGACAAATTTCTTATATTATCCAACAACATAAGATAACACGCCACCCTAACAAGCGAATCATAAGAGTTAACTTATATTCGTATTTTAAGCATGTCCGGAAGCACGTGAGTTGAGAAACATGAGATCTCGATATTCATGAAAAAGTCACTTACTTGAGAAAATGTAGCGTCGCAGCCTTCTTCTTGGCACACGTAAGGCCTGAGCTTATCGTGGACACGTTTATGCTTCTGCAGAGACGAGTTTTACGCAAACGTTTTTCGGCAGATCTAACTAATATGAAGAAAGCAAATTTATAACTTATTGATTAATAATATGGGAGGTAAGAAATCGTTAAATCATAAGTTTCAGCAAGTTAAAAAGATAGGATCCTTTTATGGTTGGCATTTAAATTTGAAAGTGAATCAAGAGGAGAATGTGATTTACCAAGAGTAGGGGCGTTCGCCGGTGTGTATCCTCAAGTGTTCCTTCAAAGTCTTCTTGCATGAGAACACCTTATCACAATTTTCCATTGAGCATTTCTTTCTTTAATTAAATCTTGTAATATTTATTTTTTATTTCAGTACCATGAGTGTGAGTGAGATTTGCGAATTTGTTATTTAAATATCCTCCAATTCCAAAATGAAAATAAGGTAGAGTATAAACCTATCTAAGAATTTCATACTTACCTAAGATTTTTTATAAAAAGTATTACTATTTTATTAATCAAAGATATTTAATCATTTTGCAGATTTAAATGTTTTAAAAAGT
The DNA here is from genome assembly GCA_027382625.1 of Tetmemena sp. SeJ-2015. Lineage (NCBI taxonomy): Eukaryota > Ciliophora > Spirotrichea > Sporadotrichida > Oxytrichidae > Tetmemena > Tetmemena sp. SeJ-2015. The sequence goes on from JAJKFJ010022575.1 coordinate 55,482, forward strand.
AAATTTTTATTAAGTTCTACTGTTTGCATAAATATTGTGTATAATGATTTCTACAAAACCAAGTATTGTTATTTAATTATAATTTGTCAATCTTAAAATCACTATTACCCCACATAGCATACAATAATTTAATGTATTAATTTAAATTAAATTTAAAAGCAAGGAGCCCCGAATCAAGTCCTTATTATTCAAGAATTTTGAATAAGAGGAGTAAATAAGTAATTAAAAAAAGGTGAGAACTTCATTAAAAAATTATGATGGCGTGCTTATTGTTCGTTTGAATAAAACCATCAAAATATAAATTTATCAATTAAAGATACATTCATTCATTACAAGCTAAGAATTAGGGATTCTAAAGTAAATAGTCATTCTATATTTTTCTCTATAATTCTATATTTATTAAAGAAGTTAAAAGTGAAACTCTGTTTTTTATCCTCCAAAATTTTTTTCTAAAATAAGAACTTCTATAGTAAAAAACTTAAGCTCATTAATTTTTAAATTAAATGATTTATAATTTATATTTAATTTTCTTGAAAATTCCAAGCAATATTTTTCGCAATTAGATATAGGAATAATTTAAGCTTCTTATTATAAAATATAAGCAACCCCTTCACTTTTCGCATAAAAATGAATCAACAAATAAATTTTTATATTAAATGCTTATTGCTGAATGATAAAATTGATAATTAAAATATATCTTCATATATTTTTCATATATTAATTCTTGTATGGCAGTATTAAATATCTTAAGAGTTAAATTAGATTTGCCATCTTCAGAAATTGGTTAGGAATAACTTTAAATTAGAAAAAATTCATTAAATTTGATTTGATTTAATTTGTAGTTTATTTGTGATAAACTAATTTGTTAAATCCTATGAAATATAATTTGTGAGAAGTATGAAGCATTATATTAAATTAAGTTTAATAATGGAAATGATGCACCAAGGCTAAACTATAGTAGCAGCCGCTACTTAGCTCAATTTTGATTCAATAGGTAAGTTACTCTATAATTTATCTTAAACAAGACTTATTTAAAAATCTTTATCTATAGGTCAACAGTTCAAGCTAGACAGCAAAAATGGATCAATTAATCTCAAGCTTAGCACAGATTCAAACTAGAGTTCGCTAGAAATTTAAATTTAAGATAAATTATTCAGAATTTGAAAGTTTATATCGAATTTATACTTAAGAGAAATCTCATAAAATTAAAAGATGTTATTGTTTAATTTAAATTAGAGGAAAAAAATTTGCTTTAAAGAAGAAATTATAATTAGAGTTGTACACATGTAGCAGCAAGGACAGGAATCTTACAAAAATCTCTTCTTTCTAGTGGAGGTGGTAATAGCAAGAAGTCTGCATCTCTCACAAGCAAAATTAACTTCTCAATTTATTATGATGTTATATTTAAATGGACATTGATATCATTCCTTTAAGCTCTAATAAGGTAAGAGATACTTTTAACCTAAAGTTTTCTAAAATTTTTGTTTAATAACATAATTGAATAGTACATCCCACAGGAGAACGATTTAGTTATAGGAACTATCGTACAGAAAAATCCCGAGATATTCACACTTGACATCAACAGTGAGTCCTATGCCCAGCTTAGTTCCTTGGAATTCCAAAATGCTACTAACAAAGAGAGACCCAAGTATCCTGAAGGTACCCTCGTCTACTGCAGAGTGCTCTCCTAAGGATACAATAAATTTGCAAGGACTCAACTCTCATGCAACAATCTAACTATCTTTATGCTATAATTATAGTCATTTAGAATGAGCGATCATTATACATTTATAACTGAGAAGAAAGCTTGGAATTCAGGAGAAGCTCTTTTCGGAGAGTTGAAGGATGGGTTTGTAAAAGACTTCCCTGTGAGCTTCTGTCGCTTCCTTTAAAGCTACGAGCAGGAGGACGGTATTCTATTCAGACTTGGAGAAAAGTTACCCTACGATATAATAATTGGAGCTAATGGAAGGATTTGGATTAAGACTGCAAAACCAATGGAGACCATTTTTCTCTTCCAAGCTCTCGAAAGAGTGCTCGAAAAAGGACATACTCAAGAGAACATAAAACATTTAGTTTCAAGTTTAAAATTTACATTCAATCGATTCTCAAGACTCTTCCTTGACAAATTTCTTGATTCATAGATTTAATTAAATACCTTTGCAATAAACTAACTGTACAGCCTATACATTTGAAATTTAAAATGTAAAAATGTCATAAAGTTAAGTATAATAAACTCCTTTGCTTATAATTGAGTGTTAATTGATAAAAGATTGAATATTATAGGTGATGGGAGATCAAAGATGCCTTCAATTACTCCACAAAGGATTATTTCTACCTCAGTTTTAACAGTAGGAACAGATTGATCTTAGACGACATAAATTTTTTAATTAAATCATTTCAAATTAGACTCTGCATAAATCCTCGATTTCTGCAACCTGAACTTGGTCTTTAACGAATCTCTAAACAGCTAATTCAAATGAATTTTAAGTTTGTAGTCTCTGAATGAACTTCAGAGTCTTTTTGCAATAAACTGTGCAATCACATTCTTTGGCGAAGTAATCATCGCAGCTTGAAGGGAGCAGATCTGGACATAACTTCTCTGCGTCACAGAAATGCTTGCAGGATGCAGTAAGCTTATGAAGATAACAATAAGTAGATTTATTTTTTCAAAAACGTTTACCTAGTTGAGTTGTAGAGATGCTGTTAAAGTCATCAGTGACTTTTTCAAAATCTTACTTATCTGCCACAATTCTCCAAATATCTATTAAAATAGACATATTATGCACTCCTCGATTATTCTTTTTGTTCTGAGTTGATCGTGAATTTAGTCATGCAAGTCTTTATACAAGGCAATTTAGAGAAGAAAGCAAGTGACTTGCCCTTAACTCGGTCCATTAGCTAATTCTATCCTTGAGTTAGCTCAGGAGAAGATTCTTCAAACTCTTCGTCAGCAAAGGGATCCTAATTTTGCATTTGCGTATCCCCATACCCTTCTGCTCTTGTGACTCTTTCGGAACCTTACTTCTCAGCTTAATTGCTCTCAGGAGCTATAAATTCTAAATTTATTGCTATAAATTAAAAATAGCACAAGCACATGATGTGTTCTTTGCACTTGACTGTCCTTAGCAACATGAAGATTCATCTTTTTCATCTCTCTCGCTAAACTGCCTCATTTTAAGCTGAAGAGAGTAGTCCCTCACTGTTCTTTGTTGCTTCATAGTGCAGGAAGAAGAAGTTCCTAAGTTCAGAGCGTGAGCGTTGCTTTCAACTATCTGCTTCAGATCAACTTGAGCAGAATTATTTTAAACTCTCTCTTAACTATCAAACGAGCCTTCAAGGTTAATTGTATCTAGATCATCCATAATATTTAGATGAGCATGTAAAAATAGGTATCCTTCTTTTCCTGAGCTAATCTCTAAAATTAGCTAATCTTTTGGTGCTTATTCTAAATAGGCTCTAAAGATTCTTGGCTTTTATCCTCTGATCTAGATTTTTTACTCGAATCTAGGGGCTAGCTTTTATACAAGAAGACTTTTCTTGAAGAGCCCTAAGAATAAAAATGAAATTTTGGATTAGAATTACTGCTGCTCTCTCTTTGGTCGTTACTCGTTGAGGTGAATGATTAAACTAAATGCTGTTAATTTGTGTTTACCTCGTTTTTATCAATTTCTTCGTTTGAGCCCTTAACTAAATCCAAATATATTAGACATTTTTTTAATTTGCATAACTTTTCCTTGAATCATATTTATGTCAGAAATTATAGTTCCCCTATCATTAGAGATATCCCTTCCAATATTTTTTCTCGCTCTTTCTTACATAATATTGCTTTGGTCATCAGTCAGAGCTCCGACTTGTAATTACTCTATTTTATCACAATTTTCTGGATTTTACTTGAGCTTATTTATATAAAATGCACCTAGCATTCCTGTAGGAAGAAATTTATTCTATACATTTAGAGACATAAATTCTTATTAGAGAATTTTTAATGCATAATCAATTTTTTAATTCCAAATTGATAATTGATTTTTATATATCATCATTTTTATGACTTAGAATTTTATATAGGAGAAACTTGCTGTAGTTTTAAGCTTAGATTTTCAAAGCCATTATTCTGAGTTTAGGTTTCAAGGTATTTGAATCCAAATTGCTAATTCTGATTCTGAGATACTGGAGCAGGAAGTATGTTACTTTTTCCAAAAGAAAGTTCCTAAATCTATGAAGAAGTGAGAACTTGACTCTAATGAGGGTTAGCACCAATTTAGCTAAATTTCTTATCATCGTTATTTTGCTATTATAATTGAACTTGTGCAAATCCTTAGTTGCTCTAGGGTCCAAGATTTGGAGTGTTTCTTTATTGAGAGGACTGAGCTATTTGATTTGTAGCGTTTTGAAGAAGCTAAATTTGTAAGTTCAGCCTTTAAGTCAACTTTGCTACTTCACTTGAATAGTTGCTTAAAAGGCTTTGGATCTCCGTGCTAGATGAATCAGGTGCAATATAAAAGTCATTTTAAAATAGCAATCTTCAATAGATCTTGTAATAAGCTAGAGCAAAGATCAGTATTAGTGGTGGCCCCTTATAAACTTTGAATTTGAGCTTGTTGATTTGCTTGTAAATTTTGTTATTAGAGCTGCTTATTTTCAGCCTCAGTAGTTAGATCTCCCTCCTTCAGACTGATATCTCTAATGTTCTATTCACCCTAGGCCCTTAAATTTTCCAGAATTGCTCTAGTTCCATTTGGAGAAAGATCTCCTCTCATAAATGAGTGCGCTTAATTTTGATCTTGATTCTGAGTCTATCCTTGCATATTTGATAGAATACCATTTTGATTTTAAATCAATAGCTACTGAGAATTCAAGTTCATTTAAAGCAGTTACTACTACTGATATGCAAGTTACTGCTCAGATGATAAGAAAGAGAGATTCAAAGTCTCAAAATCCTTGTAGTGAATCTACTTTTGATGCTATCCTATTTGGTTTAGCATGTTAGACTATCCAGTCTATTGCTGCTATAATTGCTGCTGCAGAGGAGTTAAGGCTTATATAAGCTAACCTGAAGAGGCCTACAACTAATTTTGTGGATGCTAATTTAATAGAGGAAGCAATTGTAGAGAGTTTTAGAATAGTTAAGCTTGATTATTATTTTGCATCTATTAAGATGGCTGAACTGAGAAAGCTGAGTAAAATAAGATTGTGTTTTCACAACTTACATCATAGATAAATAAATTTGATTATGACTTTTGTTTACTAGTTGGTCAAAATAGCATTTTAGGTACTATTCTATTACATAACCTAATTTGAAATGAATCCTGGCTATATTTCTTTCTGTACTTGGTAATTTTGCAATTAAGACTGTTGAGCGTTTTAGAAAGGCTAGAATGATTGGTTTATATTTCCTTGAGCAGCGGTATTATTAGGTTAGACAAATTGAGATTTAGTTTACTCACTGCTTTGAATGGGAGCAAGTTTATTCGCCATGAAATTGCTTTAGCTTGAAATTTGGGAAGCACTTCCATTTTCACCCCTTAATAAGCTTGAGCTCGAAATGTGAGGAAGCTGAGGTGGCTTTTATTCAGAGACTTAGAGCTGATGTGATTGTTACTAGCTAACAATTTTAACTAAAATATTACAAAATTAAGAGTAGGGATAATGAGCAATAAATTTAAGAGAGGAGAAGATGGCTGCTATTTATCATAGGACTCATAGAATTTAAAAATTAGCATAGAAATAATTTAGAATTGGTACCCTCTACTCCCTAGTTTTGACAAGAAAAACTTGGTTGGTTATTCTGAATCTTAACTATTGGCAATATATTTTAAAAATTAAAATGACTTCTTTATCAGATCCATTCTCTGATTTCCAGTCTTTGCTTTTCCATCTAATTAAATGCCTTGCTAATAAAACTTTTGAGAGTCACTAAAAGCCGATAAAACAGGAGATTAAAAATATCCTAAGATTATTAAATTTGTAAATTTTAAATAGTTTGAGATGATATTTTGTCCAACAGGTTTTCAGATTCCTTTTTTATATCTACTATCTTCTTTGATAATAGAGACATAGATTCAATTTTCATCTCTATTGGCTAGGAGCTAAGTTACCCTGAAGATTATACTAAAATACATAGCTATCATAGATTGCTTGCTTGCTTGAGAGTGAGCAGCTTATGCTCCAAGTTTTTTATCACTATTTCGAGAGACTTTAAAACTCTAAATGAAGAATAAACTTTTAGGGTGTCAGAATTCAGGCTCTCAGTTTCATTTCTGACTATATTTACTGCTGCTGGTTGAATGTTCTTATAGCTATTATCTTATTTTTACTGTACTTGAGCCTGACTGATACTGAGAACGCTCATTGTATTAGCCCTCTTCTGTAATGACTCGATCGTGAAGTGTTGCTGATTCATGACTTCTTAGGTAGAAGTATTTTGTTTCTGTATTGAGTTAGGGAGCTCTTGGTATTAATTGGCCTTGTCAATTTCTTAGTTCTATGCCAGCTCCTAGGGGTGCCTTATTTTTCTTCTCTGAGGTATCTTATAATGTCATGTGGAAATACATTACAACTTTAGTAAAATATCTACTGAATATGGCCGTGCTCATCTTAATATTTTCTCTTGCCTAGTAGCGTAATTTGCCCGCTCTTTGTTTAGCTTTGTAATTCTTTGCTAATTTGCTCGCCACCTGCATGAGACTAGCTGTTGGGCTCTTCTTCCTCCTCTTCAAACTTTTCTTCCTCATCATCATGATACTAGTTTAAAATTATTTGCCTTTAAAAATGCACATCTTTAAGTATATAGTGGTTAAGGATATCTTAGATAACTTCTCGGCAGTCATTTAAATCAACTAAAATTATAATAAGTATAACTGGAGTGATTCCTACCTCTATTTGTTTTAATGTCTGCGTCATAGACCTCAGGATGCGATACTTCATTAAATAAGAAAGAAGAAGATTTTAAAAGTTAAAAGACTTGAATGTGCTTCTTAAGGGAGCTGATGTACAAGTATCCTTTTCCACACTCTTTTAAGATTATTTAAATACTTAGACGCACAAATAATTATCTAAATTATTCTCTTCTACGTAGCATTTGTATTAGACTCGAGTCTCCTATTATGAGAGTAGTTAGATTAGTGGTAGTTAGAATGAATTATTTGAATCTTGAGAGATATTACTCTTAATAAGAATGATAGGATTTTAAATCACTTCACTTACATCGTTCAAAAATGCCTTTAAGTTACTAAACTTAAATGAAAAAGTAATTGATTGTCATGGACCTGAATATGTTGCTTGAGATTAGAGCCTGAGGCAAATTTCTTCCTGCAGAAACCACATACATATGGCTTCTCACCCGTGTGGATGCGTTGGTGGCGAATCAAGTTGCTTATCTATAGCCATTCAAGTTAGAGGTTCAAATTAAAATGTGTTCAGTTATAAATGAGTGATGTATGTTTGCGCATGGATATGGCATATCCACACTGCATGAACCCTTTTGTTATTATATTAGTATTGAGTACCATAGAGAGAAGAATATCTCAGCCAGGGTAAGAAATTATATGAAAATGGCAGCTCTTAGCTATTAAGCTCAAAGTCTATCAATAACTTACTTGGGAGAAGGCTTACTAGCATTCATTCAATTTTTGCGTTTAATTTTAATTTTCACCAAATGTACAGACATAGGGCTTTTTCTTATCATGGACACGCTAATGCTTCTAAAGTGAAGAATACTAGGCGAAAGTCGTTTGGCACTGTTGACTACACAATAAAAAAGATGAGAGTGATGTATTTTATTGTTGACAATTTAGTTAACTAAAAATTATTTTTAAAATAAAAATTATAGCCTTATTACTTTTTGCCATTAATATTTGCATTTTTATTTTCAACTTTATTGTTAGCTATTTTATAATTTATAAGATTTTTTGAATTATCTCAATACAAACCCATCTATGATTGCAAAATAAATTTACAAATAACTTTAAATCTTTTAAAATTAGTGTGCTTATAATTGCGAAGTGTGCACTCTATCACAAAAATTGAATGGATACATTTTTTAAGAATTAATTTACAGCTCTGAAGGCGTATTAATTTTTAAAATCTTCGATAATTCCATTGATTACCTCATAAACCATTTTATTATAGTGAATTTGATTATTGATTAAACTCCCAGCTGTAATAGCAAGGTAGTTTAAATTGAGAAAATTCTGTACAGAATTGCATGAACAGTTAAGCAACTTACCACACATAGGGCCTCTCGCCAGTGTGCGTCCTTTGGTGCTCCTTTAAAGTTTTTTTACAAGAAAATTGCTTTCCACAATCTTTAAAAATATTTACATTCAAAAACTTTGCATTATCTTCTATTTGACACTGAAAGACCATAGTTTATGTGCTTATTTAGAGTTTTATAAATACTTAGGGAAAATTATTAATCTATTACAAACTAGCAAACGTCGATTAGTTTCGACATAGTAACTTCTGGAAAAGATGCTATGCAGCAAGATTTTAATTTAACAAGAGAGAGTATTAAATAATTAAACAGATCTAACCCAATAAAGGGGAAAATTAATATTTAGTTCACACTCCGTGACATTGAAATAATATTATAATTAGATTAAATTCTAAAATTATTGTTTTAATTAATGATAAATTCTTAATATTTAATTGAGTAGCTATCAAGGTGGACTCATCATATGGAGGCGATTTCCATATAAGTGACTGAGAAAATCCTATAAAATGGACATATTTAGATCATTTTATATCATTCTCAGACAAACTATTACATAACGGAGTAAAAAATCTATAAAATAAATAAGGTGCTTTCTAAATTAAAACTCACTCTCTTGAAATATAAAACTACTTAAATACCTCCATATTTTGCCGCTATCAGAATTCATAGTTATCTTATTCGTCATCGAATTGGTATTCCTCTTCTTCCTAATTGCTTATTTAAAAAATTAAAATAATAAATATTCTATGCTTTAGTACTTTGCTGACTAGTATGCAATTGGTGATAGAGTTTGTTAAGGCTCAACGTTATCCTCGTTGTTTTCTTTTTAATAAGATAATTATATAATCTTGATCTTCTACTTCACTAAAGACTTCTTGACCATGATTTTCTAAATCAAGAGACTCTTAGTGGTGTTGATCTTCTTGTTAAGGACTCAAATAAAATTATATGATTTACTCATTGCTTGATAAATATGTAAACTACCAATTTAATACTAAAATAATTTTCCTTGATGAGAATTTGAATTCACTTGATGATCGGATTTAGGAGATCTAATGCTAAAAAATAATAGCTCTCGTAATAAGGATCTTCGTCCAAAGAAATCTTTCTCTGCATTTCTTCCTCTGCGATCCTGAGTGACTGGTACTGAGCCTCAGTGATCTTGCTGCTTTTTGCTGCACTTTCTTACTCAGAGCGCCTGCTAACAGCTGAACCTGGTGAAGTTACTATAGCTCCCTATCTCTCAGCAGCTACACTAGGGACTTAAATTGAAGGTCTCACGTGAGTCTCTCTCTACTGATCTTCATCTATTTCTTCTTAAAACCTTTCTTCTTCATCTTAGTCGATAGAGTGCTCTCTGTCGGTTTCTTTTTGAAAAAGCTAGTTTTAAGATGAGAGTTAATTAGGCACGATTGTTTAATTTGTCTGAATAGATTATTGATTGTTCTATAACTCTTATTAGATTGATTTTTGCTTAATTTGGGCTATATTTGAAGCTGAGGTAATTTCAGGTATTGTTTGCTTGAGTGATTAAGATTTGACTGCTTCGAAATTTTCTTCATCAGTGTAGGGATCGTAAGATTCCTCCTCCAATTCTTGCTGTTACTATTACTTGCTTGCAGCCTATACAGCACCTTGACTCTTGATTGACACAGCTTTTTCGATTAACTAATTAGCTCTCTAAACTTCTTCCTCATTATCTTAGAACATATCTTGCATCTCCTTGATTTCTCCATAGTCCTCCTCATCGCGTTCTTCTTCTTATATTTATTGTCTTTCTTGAGATTTATGCGCCTTCTATTGATTTTCTTCTTCTACTTATTCCTATTCATAGTTGTCTTCCTCCTCCTCTTAATAATCATCATAGTCACGTCTCTCTATATCCTCAGCCTAGTTATTACTTACTCTCTTGTCTTAGGTCTGCTCCTCAACTCTTAATGACTCGTGATGATTGTTAAATTGGTTTAGAATTAAGGAAAAATAAGATTGTTTTCCTCGTCTTATAAATAAGACTCTTCTTCATCCCTCTCATTTCCCTCTATCACTTGCTGATAATCAATTTTAAGGCATCTTTATTTATCTTTCTAATTTTAATATGATGTAAGAATTAGGAAGGATTAGATTTTATCGGACTTCTGAGATGAGGCTAGTTCGCAGTCTATCCATTTAAGCTTGAAGCAGATGGCTTTTTGGAGTGAAAACTTTGAGTAGAGAATTGGGGATTTTGATGAGAATGAGCAAAAAACTGACCTTCATGCTATTAATTTTGTTCCTCTTAAATTTACTCGAAGTCACCCTTGTAATATATGTTGGTTCCAATTTGCTCTATTTAAGACCCCAAATTTTTTTTAGAAAATTCCCTTTAATTTCTTTTAAAATAAAATTACTAGGCTTAAGTAAACTAGAGCGGTAATTGTTTGCTACGATGGGGCTTGGCATATCAAGAGACTAGTTTTAAGAGTGAGTGTTAGAGTATTTTTTGTTCATTGCACTCTTTGAATTCGATCCACCAACCTGAGCTGATTGCTTCTCATTTGACTATTTAATAAACTTGAACTAGATAACGTTTATAAATTCAATATTTTAAAATTGTCTCGAATCCGGTTGGTTAAGAGGTATCTTAATTTAACCTCTGTCATTTTCACTGCCACCAATAAAGTTTTACTTTTAAGGGGTGACTCTGTTTGATGGACCTTCTTCAAAGTGAACTAAACTTGCTTTGCCAGCTTATTTAGAGATTTGCTAGGTTTAGACTTTTTTGGCACTTCTATTACTGAGTGGCTATCTTGCTTCAGTGTTAATATTTTTCTATTTTAGCTGATCAGTCTTAAGCTTGACGACCATTCTTTTGCCTGAAGTTGGATTTGGACTCTAGCCAGGTGTGCTTGATTGATGCAAGGGTTAAGATTGCTTAGTAGCCAATTTTTCTCTCGGGGCTTTGTAATTAGTGTAAAGCTTGGCTAGCTCGTTAGGCTTTAAAGTTTTGGCTGGAGAAGGGGATCAATTTAAAACATAAAATTACAGTTATAAAGAAAAATGAGTAAATTTAAATGCTAAAGATAAAGTTAGATATAATTCGATCAATTAAATCAAATACTTAGGCTTTAAAATAATTCTCATTTCATGTTAGTTTAATGTTAATATCCTTCTTTCAATTGAATTATAAGATAATATATTGGGAGTAAGTAAAGTCATCTGCCGAAGAGAAGAATTTTTAATTTGAGTTCGGCCCAGTTTATATGCCATTATTACTCACAGGTCCTTATGAATTACCACTCAATTTCCTCTCTGTAAGTCTCTAATCTTTAGCAAATTGATTTTCATAGCTCAATAAATATTTAAAAAATTGCCTGACTACATTGTCGATGGAAGTGCCTTATGAGCGATTGAATACAACATCGAGAACTTTCTCGTCCCACACATTCCACACATTCATGCTGAAGAGAGTCTCCCTGATTTCTTTCTTTCTCCTCTCTAAGTCAAACTAAAATTTGAGTCGCTTATTCTCGATGTTCGATTTTAGCTCAGAGTATGTTTAATGTGCCTATTGATGATCTTAAATCTTTACAGTCAGTTCCTAAGCTTTATATCTAAAATTATCTTTTTAACATATAGTAAAAAATATAACTTCATAGGTTTTTTACCGCTCATTCTATTCCTTGTTTTATTTGGCGATTTAGCGTTTGACTGAGTAAAGATTTGAGCTCTGCTGAACTTACTTCTCCTTTTACTGAGCAATCTATTGTATATAGCCTTTCTTCAGCTCTTCATGCTAAGACATCTACTAAGATTTGGAGGCAATATTTTCCTCCCATTACTTGTAAGTCTACCTCACTTTCTACTCTTTACTAAGGTTAGCTGATTTTAGGCGCATCATGATGCTCCTTTGTTTAACTTAATTTCGAATATGCTTGTCCTCTAAATCTTGATAGAGTCTCATGAGGTGATTATCTACAACTGCCTCTGAGAATCTTTCCTCATGAAGTTTATCTTGCCGCTCCTTAGCCTCGTCTTACTTCTTGCGGAGCATTTCCCTGAGTCTCTACTTCCACTCCTTTCTCTCATTTTGAATTCTTCTGTCTTAGTTCTAGTATTTTTTCTCCTTTAACTCTATCTTAGATTTGTGCTATGACATATTGCCAATAAGATCCTCCTCTGCTTTCTTATAAACTTCAAATCTCTTAGCGTGATTAAGCTCTTTTGCTGAATTCATTCGCTAAAGCTTATGCTTGACGTTGACTTCATGATTTTGCTACAGCTCCTCCCTGACTAATTATTCTTGCTTAAAGCGTTCTTTCTCCTCTTATATGGCTCTTTAGGCAGAGAGTTCTCTTTCAATGCGTTATTGTATGATCTCATCACTCTTTCGCTTTAATGATCTCTCTAACTGCCTCTCTAAACTTTCTTTCATCTGCTGATAGCTTTCTAATTGATAGCGAAAGCCCTTATTCCTTTGTTCTCGCTAGTTTTGGCTTTTAACAACTGCCTTGAACATTTCCAATTCTCTTGAAAAGTCTTCCTGCACTGAGGTTATCTTTGACTCTAATGCTAGGTTGTGCGAAGTGAGAGCATTATCAACAATCTGCTCACTTTTTGGATGCTTTCGAACAAATCTTTAAATTACCAGATTAATGAAGGTATGAAGTAATTTTTGAATAGCGATATTTATCTTCTAGCGGAGGTGAGTGAGGCTCTTGTTGAAAATCGAGATGAAAGGTATCGAGATTACATAACTGGAGAATTTTGTCCTGACTATTGCAACAACGCTTGGTTATTATATTAAAAATATGTATGAGAGCGATGTTCGAATTCCTCTTTTTTGAGCTATTAAGTTGAAGCTTGGTGTCAATGTGATGGAAATAAGTAGGGAAGGGCTTCATAAACTGATTGTTAAAGTATAGCTCGTTAACTTTTGCCGAGTTACTACTGCTCTTATGCTAAGATCCTTGCATTTGGCTTGAAAAAGGGCGAGATGGAATCGATCCTGCAAAATATAACTAAATATAGAAAGCTTATTTACTGCAGAACCTGATTGCAAGCTTCTATTGGCTGCTTGATTTAAGCCACTGGACCCAAGCGACTTCTTTAAAATCTTTAGATCCTTCTAGTTGCTATAGATAGCTGCTGGGGAGTGTTGAGGTCTTGGGAATAATTGAGGTTGTGATTGAGATATCTGCAAGTGGGAGTTGTTCTAAAATATGATGTTTAAATTGTTAAGATGTTTAAATATTTTACTTGATTTTGCTTAGAAAAGAGATTCACATAGTTTTAATTGTACTTCTGAGAGTGAAGTAATCTCAAGCGAGTGTCTTTCACCAATTCAAAATACTCTAATACATAAGGTTAATTTTGCGAAAATATCTAATATAGAAAACTAAAATTAAAGCTTACTTTGTCTTTTAGCTTCGTGAATTCTGTACTTAAGCTCTGCCATATGTGGATCTTTGCAGTTTTTGTGATAATATTCCATGGGCCTACATTCGGGAAGTTAATTAAACTTTATGGATATAATGACATCATAATTAGTTTTGACAGATTGAAATAAATTTTCACTTAATCCCTTTAAAGTTTCAATTTCAAGATATTTATATATATATCGCATCATAGTGAAAGTGCCTTACCTGTAGAGCAAATCTTTTGGGAGAATTAAAAATAAATCTTATGGAAAAATTAAACATAATGAAAATGAAAGTTAAAAATTGATTTTTTGTTGAATTCCTTCAATTTAGCATGCCTTGTAACTAAGTGGTGACTCCACTAGTCTTTTTTATTCATAAATATCCATTTCCATAATAGACAAAGGCCCTGTCCCACTAGATCCTTATCCACCATTTCCCATTCCATCACTATTCGAAAACTACAACTTTTTACCGCCGTGAGGCTGAGGAGTAGCTGCTATCTAAGAATAACTCTAACCTTCACCTAAATATAAGTTAGATTAGAGATCATAAATTAGAATCAAAGAAAATCTACTCTCTCGGAGTGTAGTTTATTTCAAAAATTGAATGGTGAATTTGTTATAGCCCCACTCCCTTACCTTATGAGGAAAATTTGGTGGGTGGCTGCTGACTAGGAGTTTGCGAGAAATTTGAGTAGTAATTATCAGAGGCTTGATACTAGTGATCTTGTCTCATATTAGACTGCTCGTGAGAGTGCTGATTTTAACCTGTAATTTAAATATAAAGCAGGATATTTTTAGATTTACTTGGAGTTCTCTAATAGGGATCAATCAATACTAATATAAAAATAAAGCAAGCATGTGAATTAAATTTATTCACATAATGTTGATATCTGCCATTAGGTACGCAAAGATGAATATAATTATAGCTTATGGTTATTTTATGTGAAATTTTGCTTAAATAAAGTTTAATTTTGATAAGATTCAGAGGGGCAATTAGAGTTATGTGGACATTACATCGTCTACAAAGTTTATCTTACCCGAAAACTCTTAAATGAAAGATGCAAGCTATCAAAAAATTAAGGAAAACTAAGTCGACATTTTCAACTACTCTCCCCTGTAAAAAAGCCATTACGAAGATATATAAACTTAAAGTAACATATATAATTGCTTTATAATAAGAAATGGATGATAATCTGAGAGTTCAAGACTTAGGTCCTGAGCAGCCTCACTTCAAAAGCAGTCTTAATGAATCTGAACAAATTATATTAGCTGATTCCATTTCTCAAAGCTAGAAATATTTGCCAAGACCGTTCTAATTGAGACCATAGACGCATCAACCAGATTCATAAAGCACGCAGAATAAGTTGGGACAATCATTTTCAAAGCACAAGCATCATGGAAAAATCATAAACTGTACCCATTATAACAATCATGCTGAAGGTACCTTAAAAGGGGAGATGGCAAAGATTGGAACCCAAGAAAAAGGTTATAGAAAGATATATATGGAAGGATAAGGAGAGATCAAGGATATAAGGATAGGCTAGCAGAAAAAAAGAGGGAGGAGTAGTCTAATCAATAGAAAGTAAAGCGCCTAAATAAATGCAAAAAGGATTTAGTAGCATGAATAGAATTCTCTTAATAAAATAGCCTAGCAAGAAATGTTTAATGTTGGGAATTAGGTTAGTTATGAACCTATAGTGAGCCCTGAAGAGATAAATGCACTTAATCTTTTTTAAGAACTAAGATCTCAAGGGATATTTTAAGATAGTGTATTGTAAGAAGGAGCCTATCTTAACTCTTCATCCTTTAAAAAATTTTCGAATCCACATAAGTTATATTTTTCTTCTCACATTGATTAAATATCCTAAAATCCATATTTGAGTTCTTTACTCTCAGCTCAGAAGATTCAAGAGACTTTAAACCAAGCTTCTAGAGACAAATCATATAGCAATTTAAAAAAGAAAAGGATAGGTGAGGATAGCAAAATGAACCATTTGGCATATGAGAACTATGATTATGACTAGAGCTCTAGACACGAAGAAGAAATATCTTTTAATTATAAAATAAATTTTTGCTTTAAATCTCCCGCCTATATTGAGCATTACTATTCTATAAATATTTTATTATAAGAGCAAGATTAAAGAAACTCCGATTAATAGAACCTAAGTCGCTAGAATAACTTTCCTCCTAATTAATATGATCCTCAATAGTAGCAATTCATTTTTCCTCATCGATATTTTGTTATTTAAAAATAATTCAGTTTTAACAATCACATAAAGGAACAGAAAGAAAAAGAGTAGCTCATCTATGACATTAGCAGCTCAGCTAATTAAGCGCAAGAGTTTAGAATCTGTAAAATATCTAGGAGAAACCCAATAATTAACTCAAGAATCACTAACAAAGATTAGAACAATAGCAGAAAAATAACTATTCTACACAGTAAAAGCCAAGTAACAATAACTATTAAAGACCATAGTCTAGCAAAATATATCAAAGTAAAGCTTCTCAGCTAGCTAGAGAGACAGGAACATAAATATGAAGATTTAAAATTCATTCATATTAATAGATGCGCTTCTCAGTTTATATGAGCAAAGATACTCATAGTAGAAAAGTCAAATGAAGATCTAGTAAATTCAAGCTTAGGATAGGTCATACACCCAGGCTGTGGCAAGTCCCTATCATCAACTCTCTGTCATAAACGAAAGGCACCCTATTGCATTAAGGACTCCCAAAAAGATACCTAATTAAACTGCGATGATGAGCATGTCGAATAGATAAAAGAGCACAGTCACTTAGAGGGATGCTTCAAAGAGATTCAATTATTTTACAGCAGATGCAAACACTCAAAACTTTGCTTTTAATTTATACTCTTATAGATTAGTAATTACAAACTTAGCGTTTGGAGACAGCAGTACAAGTTTAACCAGAAATATTTAAACTAGATAGAGTGAGAATTCTAGGAGCCAAGTGATTTTATTTAATGAAGGATAAAAAATAATATTTTT
Organism: Tetmemena sp. SeJ-2015; assembly: GCA_027382625.1. Lineage (NCBI taxonomy): Eukaryota > Ciliophora > Spirotrichea > Sporadotrichida > Oxytrichidae > Tetmemena > Tetmemena sp. SeJ-2015. The sequence goes on from JAJKFJ010022575.1 coordinate 72,103, forward strand.
ATTTAGCCAAAATGTAATAGTTAATTTGCAATCCTCTAAAAATATAAAGACGGGAAGGAGTTAGGCATCAAAAGCTAATTTTAACATTTCTGGTTAAAAGTAGATTAAGAAACTGGGCTACAATTCGATTCTCACCAATATAGCTGTAGTTGATCGCTATTACGAAAATCTAGATAAGGATGAAAATGTAAAGATCATAGTTATTGTTAATTAATTGAATTAGTAAATTCATTTCTAAGATTGCGAAATTGTGACTTAGTTGTGCTTAATTTGAAGAGACGCAACTTCAGATTCTTGCTCCTAGTTGTATTTAGGAATTTATAGAAGCTTATTTTCACCAAAAGCTGGATTCTCTTCTGCTCCTATTCTCTCTTCATTATGAATTTAGAAAAATAAGGATCATCAGTAACTATAAAGTGCTGAGATAGAGACCTTGTCTTGAACCTGCTCCTTTTCTTAATTCCTCAAAAGATAAATACGAATTTTCAAAATTATAATTGTATTACAAATAGGTATAAGTTTACCTTGTGGCTTGCTTAATTTTCTTACACTATTTGCTTCCCTTCAATAAAATTAAAATATCCTTCTTGAATCATCGGCATCTAAATTTCTATTTCTTCCTATTAAGAAAGCTCAATGGAATAAATCAAATTATATCAAAATTTTTAAAGTCTTTATTTAATTTTAGCACTGATAAATTTCTTTTAAAAAACTATTTAATGAAAAAGTCTAATTAGATTTCATTTTAAATAGTTATATCTAAATTTTAGATTAAAAAATGAAAAATTTAGGACTTTTTTAACTTAAATTTGTATTTTGGCTTTTCTTAATCAATAATTTTAACTAGTTCTCTTTGATATTTATTAAGTGAGTGGGCGTATTCTAGTTGGTGAACTGCTTTGTTTAATTTAGAATCTATTTAAACTCTACTCTTATTCTTTTAATGGATGGTCTATATTCTAAGCCTCATTTAGATTTCCAGTTTCATTCAGCACTATTTCCTACTCTTTTGAGTTCATTAAAGACTAATTATTCTAAGGAGTCCTATTTGGCGAAGGGTCTTGGAACTTCTATCGTAATTTATTGATTGTCCCTCTCTTGGTTCAGAGGATGGTTCGATCTTAAACGACTAGGAACAGATAAATCTTAAACCTTATTTTCACTGGTCAATTCATGTGCAGTCTTTAATTACAAAATTCCTAATAAGAAGAGTAAAATAAAAATCTACTCTACTTTTTACTGTTGATGGTTTTAACTTCTAAAAGCTGAGGGATTTTAAACTAATGTCCTATTAGTGGCTGCAATAGACGCAAATTAGGAGTCCTACCCAGATTCCTGGACTATAAGTAACTCTTCTTTTCTTTGATAGAAATTAAGTTAAGTGGTTTATGAAGAAGGCTAGTTATTTTGCTAATCTTAAAGAGTTTAAATAGTTGCAGCCTAAATGAAACTACTTTTGCTATTTTTGTCTTTAATGTGAGCCTCATTCACGATTAATTAGGAAATTTAATCATCTTATGCCTAAGCATTTTAAAGGTCATTATAGTCTTAAAAGTTTAGTTAAGTACGGGTATCTTTAATTCATAAAATAAGTAAATTAACTTCTAAGGCTGACTAAGCTGGCTCATGAGCAATATATTTATTAGCTTGTAGTAACTACTCTACTTTCTATTCAGGTTCAGTAACTATGATTTTGAGTTTTTGCGATTCCTCGTCTCTTATTGGACTATTATTGATTTCTATTGCTAGTCATTTTAACTTTCTTGCTCCTCATTTTGGTTTTCTATTCTTATAGTTTGGGCCTATTCAGATTGCGGCATGGGATATTGCTGCGAGTCTTCAGTTCTATTTTGGAAGATTTATATGCTCAAATAATTTCATTACACATATTATAATTGCTGTCCCTAAAAGTAGCATCTTCTTTCATTTGATTGATCGATATGAACTAAGATATTTACTATTCAGCATTATTTTCCTCATGCTCTAGCTTAATCTAACTTTAAATTTGTATGTTACTGAGAGCATCTTCTTCCTCTTCCTCTGATTGAGAATTTAAATCTGCCTAAGTATTTAGAACTTCAAAATTATTTTATGAAATTATCCATTTAAAATGTATAATTAGTTTGCTATTTCTACTCCAAATCTTTGAAACTTTTCAGATGCTCAAGTACAAGTTTAGTTCTGCTCTCTAAATTACTTCTACTCACTGTTTCAGTAGATATATCTATCAGAATCACAAACCTTACGCCCTCATTTTATATTAAAATTTCTTAATTTCCTTATAAAAGAAATTTAAAACTTAGCTTTGATCTCTTTCATCTTCAAAATTCCAAGCAAATTTCAAAAACCCTTCTTTCTTCTTTAATTTTTCTAAAATGTATTCTTATTGGCTTTAGTCTCCACTTGTCATAGTTTAAGATCTTAACTTGAAATCTCTTATGGTATTTTTCGATTAAAGAGTTTGCTTACTCTTAAACTATGAGCTTGCATTTTAGTTTTTGATTTGACTTGATTGCTATAAGTTCTAAGATGATTAATCAATGATTGTTTGCTAGTTGCCACAATCATGCTTAGTGAGCAATTCAATTAGATTTTAGATTTTTATACTCTACTTTGAGCTTTATTTTACTTGGAAATTACAAAAAGATATTTATAAGTTAATATATAGAAACCCTTGACTAACTAATCAAAAGAAGCTATTTCAGTTGTTGTGAAGTACCGAGTATCCCTTTCAAGTTTATCATTCAATTAAAGTATAATTTGAAATGAATTATGATTAATTCACTAGTTAAGATATCATTCCTGGCTTTTAAGCTTAGAGACTGATGAAATCCTTAATAAAAATGCTCATCTTCGAAAAGAGGTGAGAGGCGATTGAGAGATAGTAGTGGTCGTTGTACTTCATCTTGCAAACATAGCAGCGCTATAAGCCTGTATCATGAGAATAAAGAAGAGGCTCTGAAACAATGTCATTCTTTACTTTCAATCTATAACAATTCTAAATTTATAATATAAAAGCAAAAATGATGATTGAATGAGAGTAGGATGTGCTGTTGATCCATGATTCTCAAAGAGAGATCTCGTAATTTTAAGAGCATCGAGCTTCCTTTTTCCTGGTTCATAAACAAGTTTAGATTATTACTCTGAGCAGAGTTCTTTATTTTTTCCATGAGTGATTCTCTCTCTTCTATCAAGCTGAATAACCGTAAAATGAGATAATTTAATTAGCTCTAGAGAGTTGAGAAGCTTTAAATGTATCGTTTGGTTTATTTGATGTATTGACTAAGCCTTAAAATAGAAAGGGCTCGCATCTGATGCATTTTCATATGGCTCTCCTTCTAAATCTATCTTAAGCTCTCATTCAGTTTACTGGATAAGTCATTTTATCCATAGCTTTCATCTTCATAATCAGATAATAATTTAGAATTTTATTTCTCTTTTTAATTTAAATAAAGATCGAGTCTATACAAAACTCTGATTGAGGGGAGTTGAGAATCTCTTTACAACTAAGTTTATCAAGTCAGTAACTAATACCTGCTCTGATAGCGGAATTACATTTTGATTAGCCTTCCATATGCTCTGCAGACTTTCCAAAAGTCTAGAACACTCATTGATAAATCTCGCTCTCTCAAATTCTTCATCCTTAAAAGAATAATTATAACTATAAGTAAAATTAAAAATAGATTTCATAAATTAAAAACAATCAAAACATGAAAAATAACAGAACTTACTTTAAATAACTATATTCTACTAAACAGATGGCTTTGAAATGTTCATTGTTTATAGCAATTTCCATTTGCGCAATTAGTGCATCATAAAAGAGTCAAAAGGAGTATCTGGATTAAATAAGCAATTTAAATAACCTAGAAAATGAAGTGAGCACAAATGTTCCACTCATAAATTAAGAGCAAGAAGAAAATTTCTCATACTTAAAGCATTAGCAAAGAAATTTGCAAAGAACTTTTGATTCAACCTATAAATGTGGAGAATGTCTTGTAATTTTTTTTAAATATCATACAATCTATTTGTCTGTACAATGGTTATAAATCTTGCATTGGGAAAAGCTATTCTGACCACAGATTCATGAGTACTTACTTGAAAACGGACACCACTTTAAATTTGTGCTGCCAATAGGGAGCAAACTGCTAAGACGCCTCACATGGCTGGAGTTGCTCTAGCTACTATAATAACACAGTCTATGCAAAATACACTTGCCCTTTCAATACTGCTGTTTGTGGAACCAATTAGCAAGTTAATTAATTATTTATTTAAAAAAATTTAGGAAAAATTTGAAGGATGCCTATGAAATTACAGCAGTAGGAGGGACAGCTAACTTGACTATGACTATGACGAGAGGTGAAGCTTGCTTTTACAAAATTAAAAACAGTTGTGGAAGAGTTAAGGTTGACCTGATCTAAGCCGATAATTCGGGAAGCTTGCTGATAAAAATCATTTATTTTCTTCAATAAAATAGATAGAATACATTGAGTTTGAGAAGGGAGAAATTCTGCAGGGAGATGATTATCTACATGGTAAAACTGGTGGAGCACCTAATAGTACCATGCCTTGGAGGACAGAAACCTTCGTGTATGATTCAAACAGAAAAGTAAATCATAATTTCAATTATTTATCATCTTAAGTATATCAAGGGAGGTTATATTTTGGGCAAGGGCCGCATTATTGGGGCGGCTATACTTAAAATCTAGCTTCAGACCTTCTCTCAGGAGCGGCCTCCTGCGCAGACCGTTACACTTATTTGATAGTTACTAGCTTGACTGACACCTCTAGCATAGTCAAAATTGGAATTGAAGCAATTTAGTATAACTCAGCTCTTTTAATGAAATCTCTAATCTCGGTAGGCTTTTTAATTACTGCACTAGTGTTATAATTGTGAGTTTGAAGATAGGAGATATATTTGAGCTTAATTTATTAATATTTAAAATTAATTGAAATAAAATGAAAGGACAGCACTTGAGAATCCTGAACTAACACAGACAGAAGAAACAGTTGCAAGACAAGAATTTCCCAAAAGTTACTTAGCAAAACGCTTTTGACAACAATTTTGATTAATATTCACAAAATCAAACAGACCCAAACCTAACTCAATTGAATGAAAGTATGGAAAACTTAAAGTAAAAGTTCTCAAGAACAGATCTGAATGAGCAGGCACTTGGTGAAGATTACAGAGATCAAGTTTAGAGAGGGACAGGTAGCTAAAAAGAAAAGGACTATTCTCGTACAAAATCATCATCTTCTTTTCTATCAAACGAAAAGAAGAAGCTTAATTCTCAAAGAAGAGTAGTAGAATTTACAAATAAATGTAAGAAAGCATATTCTTAGAAGTTAATTACTCCATTTTAGGGCATAATCTCCTTGAAGAAAAGTTTCAAGAAAAAAGTTCCACATTTGATGATCACTATCAAAGAGTAGTAGATGAGACCACAAAAGGCTTTCAATAATATGGGGCTGCTTATTCATCAGCCTCTCAATTAGATACTTCATTATCAAAACCTAATTAGGCGGAAGCTCTTAGAGGTGCATAAATTTCGTCACTAGCTGGGGACAATAAAAAGGATTAGGGTGTCTACTTTAATACATAGAACTATCAATTAAATTAAAGACGATAAAGCAACAATGATTGGCTCACCAACAGGCAATATAATGCATAACTATAGAAAAATTAAGAACACATGACTTTAGATAACTACAACTTTGGAGGTTAAATGGCTGTCGGAGATGGAGGTAAACTTGTAGCTCCTTCACATTAGAATCTAGTCAGACTTGGAACGAGCTCCAATATCAAGAGGAAAAATCATTAAATCTTAGACTAAAGCCAAGATAAGATTCAGAAAGTGATCTTAGCTGTTTATTTTAGCGAATAGGGCTTATAATAAATTTGAGAGATAATTTCATAATTTAAACAATCACTCAAAAAGGGAGATAAATAAAGACTAGAAAGCATGGATACAGTTGAAGTACAGCGAGAACGAAGGACCGAGCAAGATGAGTAAGATAACAATAGAGGCAGGATGCATCACAATGAAGAGATGGCGATGCCTGACTAGCCTGGCGAAGACGGAGGAGAGTAGTATGGCTAAGAGTCTATGATCAAAGAGCAGAGAATGTACGACTATGATCATGAGGACATGAGTCCAGATCGTAACGGCGGCGAAGATGAAGATGGAAACAATTAGGGCAACGGAGGTTAATACCACAGAGAGGAGGATGAAGATCCTATTTAAGAGAATTACAATTCTCTGTATAAAATAAATTATGGTTTGAGAAGATAGCAAAGATCATTCAGATCTGCAAGGAAAATGATGCTTTGTTTGGAGATTCAGAGTTCCCAGCCACTGATCAGTCTCTCTATAAAGATCCTACTAACATTCCAGACTACGATCAAAACATGCCTCTCGTTGAATGGAGAATTTAATAATTGCTATCATAATTTTAAATACTTAAGAAGGCCCTAGGAGATAGCACCAGATGAAGCATAAATGATTAAAGATGGAACTTCTCCAGGTGATGTGAAACAAGGAAACCTTGGAGATTGCTGGCTACTTGGCTCTTTCTTGATTCTTTCAACGCATCCGGATCTTTTGAGAAATTTGATTGTACATGATGGTATAGAACATGGCTTTGCTGTTTTCCAATTCTTCAAAAATGGCAAATGGCAGTATGTAATTGTAGACACCAGAATTATAACTAAAAAGTTTCAGTAGATCAATTTAATATTTAAATCCCTTACAATCAATCATCGAAAACACCTCTCTACGGTCATTGTGCTGATCCAAATGAGTTTTGGGTGCCTCTTCTTGAGAAGGCATACGCTAAACTCCATGGATGCTACGAAGCAATGAACGGTGGCTCTATGGCTGAAGCCTTGGTAGATCTTACAGGAGGTGCTTCTGACAAATAAATACTTTGAAAAAATATAATGAAAATATTTTTAAAGTCAGAAGTTTACAACTTGAGAGCCCCTGAGACTAAGGAGACTATAGAGAGTGGACAGTTCTGGAAAGATCTAAAGAAGTATTTCCAATCAGGCTATCTCGTAGGTTGCTCTAATTCAGTCAAAGATGATGGAGGAAAGCAAGAGGATGGAATGGGACCAACTGGTATTCTATACAATCACGCTTATGGAGTAATGGATGTCAGAGATATTGATGGACTTCAGCTAATCAGAATAAGGAATCCTTGGGGCCATGGAGAGTGGACTGGTAAATTTGCAGATGAGGACGAGGCTTGGGATGATCACAAAGGCTTGAAGGATAAGCTACAATATGTGTTCAAGGATGATGGAACCTGGTGGATGCGCTATGAGGACTGGTGTGCTCATTATAACAAGATGTACATCTGCAAGATATTCCCCTCTACCTGGTCTCAGTTTTCAATAGCAGGAGAGTGGAAAGGCAATAGTGCTGGTGGTCCTTACCCTCCTATGGTAGACAGAGATGAGGAGTCTAAGGATGCAAGAGTTGAGCAAGACACTAACGATCGCTGGTTCAACAATCCTCAATATTTTTAGCATAAGGTATTTATGCTTCTCAATACAGATTGACTGTCACTAAGAAAACTTAAGTCATCATCTCGCTGATGCAAGAAGATGAAAAGATTTCAAAGAGACCATACATTCCTGTCAACTTCCTCGTTGTTAGGGTCAAGTCAAAGTTGATACACTTTAGTTAATGATGTTCTCATTTATCAAAGAGGGAAAGACTATGGGAAATTGACAAAGACGATGTCGTTTTAGAAGCAGCTGAGGGCGGTCAGAGATTTGCTTAGAGAGAAATCACTAAGACTGCAACTCTGTTGCCAATTCATACTTAATATCAAACTTACACTCGAATATTTTCATGATAAGAAGAATGTGCACTATGTGATTGTACCCAACACTGAAGACGGAGTGAATAAGAAAGATGAGGAGCGACCTTTCTTCCTCAGAGTGTTTGCCTCCGAGCACATAGAAGTTGCGCAATTACCTCCCACAATTGAGCAGCAATTCTAAGGTAAATGGGCTCAAAATACTGCTGGAGGTAAGAGAGTGGCTGATAATGGAAAGGAAAACCAGTTCTGGTGCAGAAACCCTCAGTACTTCTTGAACATCACAAAGCCAACTCACTTGAAGGTGATCTTGAAAAAGAAAGGAGGAAGAAGAGTCAGAGGTGTACCCATCGGTATTACTGTAGTGAAGGCCTTCCCACCTACCAATCCTCCAGCTGCCAAAATCATAAAGCCTGGAAAAGATCAAGGTGGAAACAGAATGGCTTCATCTATTGGAAAGACTGCAGATTACGCTCTCACCTTGAAGAACAACAACTCCAAGGAAAAGGGAGAGAACATTCCTAAGTTCGAGCCTCCTAAGCTAGAGAACTTAGAAAGAAAACTTCAGTTGCTTCCAGGCGAATGGTATGAAGAGACCTATTACAGATCGGATGATGTTGCAGCTCTTTACAGTTTCTACTAGGCAACTCAAGGACCATTTATCATAATTCCTAGTATGACAAAAGAAGAGGTTACTGCAGATTTCACTCTCACAAGTAATTATACTAACTTTATAAAGATTATTTGTAGTTTTCAGCAGCTAGCCAGTTGAAGTGGAGAAGTTAGAAGACTCCAGAAATGCTGTACTCTCAAATATTTACTATTAAATTCATACAATGATGAATTTGTAAGATAATCTCAGGAAAATGGTCAGAGAAATCTGCAGGCGGTTGTCATCTCTATGACAAAGAGTTCGAACAAAAGGCCGACAAATTCACATGGACCAACAATCCCAAATTCCACATGCGCTTCCAAACTCCTGAGCCCACTCAAGTCAAGATTACGCTCTCTCGCCCTGAAAAGTCTTGGAAGAAGCAAATAGGTATGAAAGTTATAAAGTTTCTACTATATTTGATGATGAACCTGGTAGGATGCATGATTGGCTTCTATGTGTACCCAGGAAACTAGTAGCCGACCAAAGAGTGCCTGATCAACAAGCAATCGCAAAAGTTCGTTCCCTGGAATGAAGTGTCTGAGGAACTCACTTTAGATGGAAACCCCGACGGTTATATTGTCATGCCCACAACTTATGAGCCTGGCAAGCTAGGTCCATTTATTATATCTGTTAGCACAGACGTTGAGTTTACTCTTACTCAATTAGACTGAAGAAAAATACATTCCCTCGTAAATAAATCTCTAATTTATGATCCTTTTTTTTCATGCCAATTTTTATGGTCATCTTTAATGATCTGGATTCAATATTTTTTATTTGTGTGACTATGAGTTATTAAATGTTTAGAGATTATGTAAATTCATCAGAAAACACTCCTCTTAGAACTTATTCTAAAAACAAAATTTATTTTTTAAAAAAAACATGCAAATTTCTGTAAAATTTTAATCTACAAATATAGTCTCTACGTCTGCATATAGTACCAATCCCAATTTTAATTATCAATCTAATAAATAGAGAAATTTATGACTTTAAGCTAATTTTAATCTTGTAAGTGTATAAAAATAATATTTAAAGTTGTGAATTAATTAAAAAATAGTTTTAATATTTAAATTAAATATGTTAGAACAATTATATTTTAATAGAATTATTTAAATTATATTAAAAATCTATCCCTCAAAAAAGTTTATGGTTTTGGCCAATTCCGTAAAATATTTTAATAATCAATTGAAAAATTTTATTTTGAATAAAATAATTTAAATTTTATTAATTGTATTTATGACTTAAAAATAAGAAAGTATATGAGAATGATTACAAATAAATATTATTCTTGACTTCAGTCTGCTTTAACTTTACTCTTCGCTATTTTCTGCACTTCATCTTGAATTACTATGCTCATGAATGTGTCGAAATTTATCTTCTGGTTTAATTTCTTTAAATTTTAAAATTCATTCTGAATGTAATTGATTTAAACTGGTTGAATAGATTTTGAAGATCCCTGTCGTGATTGATAATGAATTTATTGACTTCTATTTCGTTTTATTCGCAGTATTCCACCTTCCTTTTGAAAATGCCCTTAAATTTCTAGAATAAGGCCTTTTGGTAAAACAGTCTGTTGCAAAAGCTTAATCCTATCACTCCTAAACTGAACACCTTTATGTATTATACATTAAGAGAAAAAATATTTTTTGTAATACTATTAGCCTAGGTTAGAAATAAAGGTGAGGATGGTGCGGGAATAGATTGTCACTTTTTTAATTGGGTTGTTCTCTCTCGCCATTACTAACTAAGCCAAAATATAGCAATATATTTTAAGAAAATACACAGCCTCTATTTTGTTTTGCCATTCGTAATTTACAGGCTGACAGTATCCAAAATATTAACTACTTTATCTAAAAAGCAAATATAAGACGACTAAATCTCTACAAATTAAGATTTATTAGTTATTATGCAATACTAGTAGTGATTGGTGTATATTTTAAGGCTGTCATCAAAGGCTTCACGCAGAGTGTAAATGTTCGTTTTAAATAACAAATAAAATTGGACTAGTTTATTGGCGCACATGTGAAAAGCAAGTTAAATTAAAAGCCTATCTCTGTGGTGTATTTTCTATTTTCTGAGAGCGGGTTAGATCACATCAATAAAAATAGATTCATTATGAAGATGTGAAGTTCATTTGACTAAATTCCTGGTTGTTGAAATAGTCGTTTCATTTATTAAATACTTTTTGTTTTAATGTAAAAAATCGTTGCAAGAATAATAAGTAAGCTCCAAGCCTTGAGTGTTTTCAATCTTCAATTCTTTTAGCACCTCATATGAAATTTAATAAAAATCATAAAATTTGGATATGATGATAGCATAAAATAATTTAACTCAATGTCGAGATAAAAGTAGCCAGTGTTAATTAAAAATATATAATTAAGTGTTCTCGATAATTATCTGATCTAGCTCATTATTTATAATAAAAATGGATAAAATTGTTAGGAATATAATACAAGACTATATGAAAGTGTGATTTATAATTTTAGTTTATAAAATGTAAATTAATATTACTTATTTAAGCTTGAAAATCCAAAATATAATTAGATTTACAAGAGTTGCCATATAGGAATTGATTTATAAATAGACCGATTGAAATATAAAACGAAAGTAAAAGTCACTATATAGATTTTTATGAGTAAATTGAAAAATATATAGAGATCAGCTCTCTTAACTCTCATCGCAGTACTAATTAGAAAAGGAAGTTTTTCTCCATTACACCTCCTACTGGCTTGATTTGTTTTATAATTATTCCTAAGCCCGTTAAAGCTCACTGTACACTCTCTTAATAAATCAACATAAAGTAAAGGACAAAAATATTGTTTAAACATTTTGATTTTCAAGAATATTGATTCTTGAACTCCTTTCTATATGTCTCCCGTCATTTTTAATAATTATTTTCTTTTCATTATTTTTAAATTTGTTTTAGATAAATAAGAAGTTCTCTTACTTTTCTTTTTTATTTTAAGTGCACGAAAATGGGAAGGAATATAAAAACACAAATTTAGTAATTCGGTGATTAATGGAGAAGTTAATGCAGCTAATCTCTCTATATTTTTCAACTTCTATTCTTTTTTTTGTGATTTTTTCTTTAGTTTTATATTCCTAAGAGTCTATTCATAGATTTCTATTCTTTTTTGTTAACTTTTGCTAATTTGTTTTTAATTTAAATTTTCAAGATTACTTTAGCAGTATTAAAAATAATTAAGCTCAACAAAATCTCCAGACTAGCTATCTATGCCAATGAGAGGGTCTGGAAGAATTAAAATAATATTTCAATATAGGCATTAAAAATAACATAGTAGTAATCTCTAATCCCTTTATTTAATTTTTGAATGACTATTTCATAGATTATTTAGCCTCCTTCACAAATAAAAACAAACATATTGTATTTTTTATAAAAAGAACACAAGAAAGCGATTAATTATTCTCCTGAATGTATTAAAGATACAATTCTTTTAAAATGAGAAAAAATATTAGATTAGGTTTTCCACAAGCTTATTCCTTATCAAGGGTTAAAGAGGAATGCCAACCTTTTCTCTTTCCCTTGGGCTCTTATTGAGATATATTTAAATTAATTAATAATTTGGAGTTACAAAGATTTATTTAAAAAGGTGACATTAAAATTTATTTTAAAAAATAGTCAAAGGAATTATAAGTATGAACTTAAAATATATATTTCATTATAATAGATATATTATGAAAAAAGGACAATATTTGAGAAAGAGGAGGCCCACATACCACATATAAATTCAAAAAGATGCTAGTGTAAGCCTAAATGCGTTTGTTCTTTAAATACGAAGCAGATATTGGATCATTCTTGGAGAGTAATTCTATCAAACTCACATTCATTATCAATACCTCCATTATATGAAAATGGTGAAATAATTTGCATGATTGTAGCTATCTAAGTTTCTCAATACAAAGCGCAAGTTAGTCTAGCTCAAAAACTATCCAACACTGACCTTTTGCTATTCTAAAGCTAAAATCTTTTTACTTAAATCATTAACAAATTTATGCACACTTTCATTATCCTCATTTATTTGGATGATAACTCAGTTCATAAAATTCATTCTCTATTGTGTAGTTCAAATCGACTTGGTAGTACAAATCATGTGCCTCCCAAAATACTTCCTATTTATACTTTAATGTGTGCATTTCTAATAAATGCAACATAGCCGAAGAAGATAACTCCTAGAGCCGAAATCAGAGTCATAGAGATATGAGCAAAGAAAAAGCCCCCATTGAAAATAAATATGCATTTATATTTATAATATGTAAATGAGGCCGCCTGTACTCTGCGATCCAAAACTTAAAACCATTTATTTCAATTTTGATTAAAATAGTCTATTACAAAAAAAAAACTATCTTTTTCTCATATCGGAGGGGAAAATTAAGTAAGTTTAAGTAAGTAAGAGTTGATGGAAATGAAATTTAAGGAATGCCCATTCTCACTGTGAGTAATCGATTTTGGTCTTAAGTTTATCACAAATGTAATGAAAATCGTAGCAAATCTTAGTCTCTTAGTCGCAGTTTAAACTTATCACCCACCATTAATTAACTAAGTACTTTATAATTAATTGTTTACGAAGTTGCTCTGAGCATCACAAGATTATATTTGATTATTTATTTTATGTTGTAAATTGCTTTGGATTGTAGATGAACAAATAAAATTGTAAACTATTTTAAGCTTTAAGTATATATAATGAACCTATGATTGTATTCCTTGCAGCTGCTAGCGTAGAATCTAAAGCTCTCTTGAGTAAAGTCGTCTCTGTAGGTGATCACGCTCCCACTGGATGATAAAGTTCTTGCCCAGACAGCTAAATAATACAAAATTAATTCAAAAAGAAGGTGATAAGGAGGATGGAATTACTTATTTTAGAATCATTGTTTCATTAAATGCTTCATTATATTTCCTTTAAAGTAAATTTAATAAATTCTATATAAGAATAATATTGTTTATTAAAAGCTTCTTGAATTAAATATCTTATTTGCTCACATAAAGAATAAAAATGGAGTTTTATTGTGTTTTCTGTATTTTATATAATCAATGGATTGGAGGACGCTAATATACTTCAATTCGCCAGAGTCAGTAGTGACCACTTAAAATTTTGATATTTAATGATAATAAGTAGCGACATAAAGATTGATAATGATGTCATCTCCGAAGAATTGGGGATTCAGTAATTCTTAAAATTTAAAATTAGATATTCTCAAATACAAAATAAATCTTAATATGAATATAGAATTTGATTGTAGTGGAGAAACTGTCATACTCCTGAGAGTCGTCAAAATGAGGAACTTAAATTAATTTTGATAAAATTTTATGAACTATCTATGGGCCTGAGTAGCACATATTATCTGATAGGAGTTGTTTTATTGTGCTCATCTCCCACCCATCTCCAATGCTAATATGTTTGCAAAAATATAGGCTTGAGAAGTGAATTAAATTCAAACACAGTCTAAAATAAAAAAGAGGGCTGCCATTTAAAGGCAGTTGAAATGGTTAAAGTATCCTCAATCTGCAACTTGCAAGATATTCATTCCAAAAACTTGAATGAACTTTTATTTTTATCTAATTCTTAGACAAGTTCAGTAAAAAATATAGGAAGCGTAAATTCAAAGACCCTATATATATCCTAAATTTTATAACTTGTAAAGCTTATAGCTTTGCAATGAGCACTCCCTCTCATAAATTTTATTCTGTATGAATGGACAATTGTTATTTTAAACAATCTGAGATAATTTAAACTGACAATACTTCTCCACCATTATTAAAACTTTCCCTCATGGAGGTGAAGACTATCTGTGTTTCACCACGCGTGAAGAGTTGGAGACTGCCATCAGCTTCTAAAAGAAATATGAGATTAGGTGTTGCATAAATCGCCTATAGAATCTCAAATTTAAAGTTGGTAGAAGTATAGCCAAGGTGAGGTTCCAAATTACGTATCCGCAAGGAAATTGTTGTTTCTCCATCTTTGATATTCCTAATAGAAATTAATCATTTATAGTGTGCATTTATTAAGGTGTCATTAAATTGAATTGGACGGGGCGATAATTCTATGTGATCATAATTAGGTTTATTAAAATTTCACTACTTGATACTCAATCTATACTACTAACTAATCTATATAACTGACAACTTCTCCACATTATTTAAGGTACCCCTGGTATTTAAGTTATTTATTTCCGCATTTAAAGATCACTCCATATTAAGAAGCAAATATGGAGTATTTGGTGTTTGATTACATATCGCTCGTAGTAGAATCTCAAATTAAAAGTTGGAAGATATGTATAGCCAAGGTGGAGTTTGTTCCAAATTACGTTCCTCAGAAATCTTTGTTTCCTCCACCTTTCTCTTAAAAAAAAAACTACTGACATCACTAAAATTCCTTTTAATTTATTATTCTATTTTACCTAAAATTTTAAGCTATAATAAATTCAATGGGACTTTGCATCGTGAGACAATTTGCAAACCCAAAATTTTTCCAGAAAGATTCAAATTAAAACCTTACAAGATTTTATAAAAGAGTAAGTAAGGAATTTAATTATAAGTGGGATTGTGCAAAGTAAAAATACATATAAGATGCATGATTGTGGCGAATTCAGTAGCTATTTCCATATATAGCTTTAATAAGCGTGGCTTAATGGGCTAGATGAAGCCACCAACGAATTACCTCACTGAGAATGCTTGAGGATCCTCCCTATTTAGAAAAAAACTATGAAATATATTTCTGGCTAACCCCAATCGATACCTTGAGTTGTGCCTCTCACTGAAATTCCGACTTTGAAGAGTTGGGAGGATTTTAACGTTTGCTAGTGGACCTAATCTCTGAATCTTCAGAGTAAAGATCTGAGCAATTAGCCTTTGCAGCAGAGTTTCAGCCACTGCTCACCCATTCTAGGCCTCTCATTCCATTTGGAGATTCTTATGCAGTGTGATTCCAAGCTGCCAGAGATAATACCAACATTATTCTTATACCAAATATATTAGTGCATGTATTTTAGGAAACAGAAAAATAAATGGTAATTAGATATCCCTACTCTGGACAAACTATGCCCTCATTTCACTTCAAATTAAATAATTAAAAGAGTAGGTTCCATTCTCGGCATATCGGTAGCCTGCTGGATTTATTTAGGGAAGCGATGATTTGAAATAGATGTTCCCTCTTCCAAATATACATTATTTTTGTATTTTTTAAAACTATTTACAAATACAGTTCCAATATTGATTCCAGATTCGTCTTTGTAGTTTATATAATGTTACTACACAAAAAAAGAATAAAGGATTTTATTAAAGTTGACTATCCCTTCACCTTAACCCATATGGATTTATTAATATAAACTAATTTGCTCCTCATCGTTGTCATAAATAAGGATTCTCATAAAAGTAATTAAAGTTAAAATAAGAAGAAACTCGCTCTATTGAAAGTTTATGAATTCTGTGAATCAATTTGGAAAATATAAGCTTTGCTAGTTATGCTGATGAAAAATCTTACAAATTTTGCTCGCCGAGGTTGAGAGGGTCGTAGGGCCCAAAGGGTAATGTCCCGTTTTGAATAAAGAGCTCTCCATTAAAAATGTAATAATGAGTTAAGAGTTTTTTTTAAATAAGAAT
Source organism: Tetmemena sp. SeJ-2015 (assembly GCA_027382625.1). Lineage (NCBI taxonomy): Eukaryota > Ciliophora > Spirotrichea > Sporadotrichida > Oxytrichidae > Tetmemena > Tetmemena sp. SeJ-2015. Next base: position 88,197 of record JAJKFJ010022575.1, read on the forward strand.
AATTGAATTGGCCTCAAATTTTCCATAGGGGAAGAGGAAGTCCTTTCCTTTCATGCAACTGTTTGGCTATTTGTTTGTGGTATACTCAATGTAAGATTTAGTTCTGATGGGAGTCGCTTGATTGCATAAACCTTAGGAAGAGAGTAGTATCAAGCTACCACACACACTAAGCAAATGAAATCTGCTTTTTGAAGTTAGTTTGTTGTTCATTCTAGGATATATTTACTAAATTATTTCAATATTTTTGGCTAAAAAATTAAATCAAGCAGCTCGCTAGAATAACATGGGAAGGAAGAGTGATTGAATAAATTAATTTAGTTCACAAAATGATAATCTAATTAGAGAAGAGAAGCTTCTCTGTCTTTTCTCATTCATCATCCTTTAACACTCTCGCAAGAATAACACAAAAGTGGATTGCTTCAGTATAATTCAGAATGTGAAGATAAGTGAATAGTGGAGACAGTTGACCAATAAAGAAGGAAGGAGGAAATTCTTTTTTAAGAATCAATCTCCAGAACCAATAACTTTTGAGACATCCAAGAGACTACCTTTTTCACAGAAAAATTTCTATAAGGTGGTCTCTCAGGTGGAAGACTATCACAAATTTATACCTTGGATGACTTCCTCTGAGATCTTGCAAAACACTCTCACAAGGCAAAAAATTAGTTAAGACTCACCTTTCACGAAAGGGTCGTTCGATGCTGAATGCAAAATAAGTATAATATTATCTCTATTGTATGTGTGTTCTATTAAAATAAAAATAGGGTTTTCAGCTTTATCTTTCGGGTATGTGTCTCACGTGAGTTTCTAGGAGCCTAGTTTCGTGTTGAGTGAGTCTTCAAACAGCCGAATCTTTGATAGTCTCTACTCTGAATGGAAGATCAGTAGACTCTCCCCGCATCAGTGTGAGGTGCACTATAAGATTAAAATGACTTTCAACAACCCTCTATACACGTCAATAACTCGTTAGTTCTTCGACCTACTCTCAACTAACATAAACTAAAGCTTTGAACAGCGCTGCCATCAACTCTACTACTCAGACACTTCTAAAATAGAACCTGATCATGATGAATAAGAAGAATAAATGAAGGAAGCAGAGAGCAATAAGTCAAAATATAATGCGATATAGGAAGGCAAGGAAAATTTAAAGCAGCAGAGGAAGAGTTTATTTAAGAAAGAAAGAATCCAAAAAGTGGTATCGATACTAATCTCATAGAAGAAGATGATTGGGTTTGGAATGTCTAACCTTAAAATCAAAGAAGCAAATCATCTTCTCAAAAAGAAAATTGTTAGGTGAGAGGAATAGTGTAAAACTTAACGATAGTCCAGATTAAGCAGTAAGCTTAGTAAATAGATTGCAGGATCTTTAAAATGAAAGACTGCTATAAGGAATTGACATAAGTAATGCTACTAAAGCAATTATGAATTCTGGAAATCATCTGCTAGAAATTAAGCTGCTTTTCGAAGCTTTTGATCAAAATCTTTTTCCTAGAGACACTTTAATGAGAAATTTGAGAACTATTCTTGTATCAGCATAGTCCTGAAAAGAGGTTAAGAATTTATGACTATAAATAAATTATTGCAATTTTAACTTCTTTGTAAATTTGTTAAAACAACATTTAAAATAAATGTGAGAAATAAATAACTTTATAATGTGGACGTGTATAAAGAACCAATCTATTCTTCAGTTCTTGAAAGTTTGAGTAACTGTTTTTCTAATGAAAATTATATTATGATAACCTAGTTTTAATTCTTTATCTTTGATAATTAAATTGATATCCGCTAAATCAAACTTACTAATGAAGGTTTCTACCTATTTTATTTAAGCAATAAAATGCAAGAGGATACACGCAGTCATAAATCATATTTTATGTTAATATAATTTAAGAGGACAACTATTAAGCAACTGGAGATCATTCAAAGTATAGTCACCAACAACCTCAAAATTTCAATCAACGATAAGATCTTATATCTATATTCTCTATCATTTTATTGAATCCTGAATTTCAATTTACAAACCTTATCAAGCAAAACATATATTTCTTTGGTTTGCAATTGATTTTGAATTCTGATTTTTTATAAAACAACTCTGAAATGGAGCTACCTAAATTGGAGGAGAGACATGCGTCAGTCATCCATCGCACAGCCACTTTAGGACAGTTGAGAAGGGAGATGAGCCAGCTTTAGACTCAAAATCAAAGTTCCTAAAATTAGCAGCCTCCATTAGGGAGTCAGTCAATCTCTGCTATCAGCATGCCCCCTTCCATTAATAATAGCGACCCACCATCACGCAATTAATAAGATACTTCCATTCATTGTTTCTTTGTCAATTAGAGTATTGGTGCTTCGCAGTTGTTACCAGCAACAACTTACACTGAAGAGCAGTAGCTGCAGATCAAAAGGAAATGCTACAGAGAAATATAATACATTGTAATAAGTTATTCTTAGATTCTTATTGAAATAGTAACTGAGGCAATTATTTTTGGAATATGGCTTGGTATAGCAATAAACAAGAGAGATGCAGTCAATCTCTATCAATATATTTTAAGCTTGACATTGTCTAGTAATCTCACATTAGATGGGAGGAGTTGTGACACCCCAATATCAACTTGGCTTATAGTTTATGCATGCATCCGCTTAATGTATGCCTTCAAGCACCTGACCATGATTCTCGTGGTCAAAAAATACAAACAGTACTCTAAGCGCCCAAGTCAGTAAATAGAAGGTATACAGTGCCTCTTCCTCTTAAATTTTCATGTCGCTTGGCTAATTTACGGTAAACCATACTTATTTATGATTGATGAATTATTTATGGCTTAAAATTTAACACATTCCACTACTCTTCTGATTCTACTTATTGCAAGGATCACAGCAATGACTTTCGTTCTATGTGGATTCTGATGATGATATCACTCGCATTTGGCTATCTAGTATTCATAATGTATTTCTTCATTTGCTTCTGTGGTGCCTGTCTGTTCTGTCTAGTTCGAATGAACCAAAGGAATGGGGCTGGCTAGGGTGATTAGATGGTAGACAGAATTCCCTATTTGGCAGCTGTGCAAGGCCTCACAACCAAAAAGTATGAAAACATTATAGTGGGAGACAGGAATATGGAACAGTGCGCCATTTAATACTAGTAAGAGAGAATAAAGTAGTAATTACTTTATTTAAGATTTGCCTGATGGACTATAATGAAACTGATGAAATTGCAGAGCTGAAATGCGACAAGCGCCACTACTTCCATGCAGAGTGTTTGAAAGACTGGCTTCATAGAAAGCTTGAGTGCCCTCTATGTAAATAAGTAGTCAAGCCGTGAGCTCACAATTTAAATCAAGAGCTGAAAATAGATATAATAACATCAAGTATATACAGTTAATATTCCTCGTAGCTGATTAACTTTTGGATCGTAAATTAAATTCTTTTTCCTAGCTTAATAATCTGTCCACTGAACTTAATTTGGGCATGGAATTAGAAAATTAGATTAGCTTTATTGTTGCTGCAACTGCGATATCAGATAACTCTAGCATGTATTAATCTTCTGTTAAATTTAAAGATCTACTAGTCTATTTACAGTTCATTCATTATCTCTTTTTGTAATCTTCATCATCATTTACAACTTTTACCTTTTTCTGCTTGGGAACGATTTGGTAGCATTTGAGATAGAAAGTTATTTATAAAAGATAAGCATTTAATTAAGAGATAGAACCTGATAGATTCGAAGAAAGTGAGTCTGTCCTTAAACATGCGTCTTATCAAATGGAAGAGCACCCAGCCAACTATGCTAACTATAAAAAGTACAACTGCAAGTATCTGCAACCACTCCAAGTCATACAAGTCAGCTAAGAAAGTGCATAAATAGTAGAGGAAGCAGGCCATATATGCGTATCTAAACAGATAATCCAAATTGTTGCTCGCATACTTGTAGAACTTGAACTCGAAAGAATTTTCAATGTCGAATACTTCAACTATCTACTTGCGTGTCTTCGCGTCCAAGTCATAATCAATCTTTATCCAGTGCTCTACTACAAAGCACTTGAAGGCATCGAAGGCTATCTGGAACTTGGCAGGGTTAGAGTCTTACTGAGCTTCTTCAAGTGCTCTAATGTGCTTGCTTAGTTGTTTCTAGTACAATCCCTACTCAATCTCCTCCTTGATTCTCTGTTCCTCTTGTTTGGCTTCTTTCACTGCTAGGTCTAGCACCTACTGCATCTTTACCTCTCGTTCCTATTCTTCAAATGAGTCCTCCGAAGATAATCTTCATTCATTTAAATTAGATGAGGAGAGTCTACCGTTAGGTCCTGGGCCTTCGTCCTCTGACTCTGAACTTAGATCTTGGTTAGGCTTAAGATGAGGATTCTATGGATCATCTTCCACTCCAAAATTGTTCTTTTCTAAATTTTCGGGGTCGAAATCTTCATCAGTCCTCTAAATAATTTACAGCTTCTCAGAACTTTTAAAAAGTCCAGTCTGAATCACTGTCATTTGAGCCTTTCCTTTTCTCGAGTAGCTCTTTTCCAAACTTGAATTTAGCAAGGCTGTCTCTATCATCCCTCTCACTGTCCCTATCTCCACCGGATGAGTTCTTACTCCTCTAAGCTTTCGCTACAATGCTCTATTATCTCAGCTTTAAAAACAATCTAATGAAATTATTAGCTTATCTAATTGAAATATAAGGCAAGCTATTATTGCCTTTACTAAGCAGAGTTACTTTGAATTGCCTAAGACTAAGCTAAGGTTTTAGATTACTGAAGAGATATCTCAACTTCGTGCACGCTAATAGCCCTTGGTACACCACTGCTTCCACTAGTTTATTAGCGGTCTCTCTCTTCACTTCCGGGAGGGTCTTTCCTTGGTGGAGAATTCATAAATAGACAGTAAAAAAAAAATGCAGTTCCTTAAAATTCTTTTTCTTTTCAATCTCGTGCTTCTTTTAAGTGAAGAAAGACATCTATCTTGATAAGCAAATTTATTTAGAAAGATTAAGAATGATGATAAGTTACTTTTCTCTTCCTCCACTGAAAACTAATCGTCTATACGTTCACTGTCGAAGTTGTCCTGGGAGCTCATGGCTTAGTTTTAGGAGCCCTGAGTTGGGAGTTACTCTCCACCGTTATTTAAAATTCAGAGTATTGAAAGACAAAATTAGAATAATCTATTGATTATGGGGAGCTGCAAATGTGCCTCTGTTGAAAGGCTGAGAGTTGCCGCCGTTTTAGGTCACTCCATTGGTTTTAGCAGTAACCTTAGGCAAGAAGTTTTAAAACATAGCCTGTCCAATTGGATTTGCTCCTATGCTTGCTAAAGTGTTCATTTTGGAGAGACCTGCTCCATTGCCATTCTTTTTACCCTTCTAACTTGATCCTTCGCTCTCCGAACTCATATCTTGTTTATTCTCGCCTGAAGCATATTGAGAGAACATGCTTAATTTATGAGCTTGAATTAAACTATCTTAAAAGAGAAAAGTCTCTTCTTAAACTTCTCTTCGAGTTATTCCTTCTCCATCTCCATGGCTTCCTGTCTCTCTTGGAGCTCCTTATTTTTCTGGAATAAGTTCTGTAATACATTCGTGACTCGTTTCTACTACTACATCTTGAAGAACTTCTTCTTCACTCACTAATATATTCTACAGCACATTTATGAGCATTGAGAATTCTATATTGCAAGAAAATACAAAGAAGATATTTATTATGAGGTGAACTTTGGAGAGATTTTGTCTGATCTCAGTGACTATAGAGAGGATAGCCTTAGCTCTATCCACATACTGAGTGGTGCAGAAGTTGAGAATTACGCATTAAAGCATAGTGACACAGCAGAAAATCATCACTCCGCGGGTGAACGTCTCAAGCCAACTGGCTGTGTTAGTTGGCGGCAGGAAATTATAAACATACCCATTTGCTTGAATGGTGATGAGCACAGTATTGATAGCCAGGAATACACGAGCAGTGATAGCAAACTTAGAGATCCAGAAGGTGCAGTAGCTCATCAACACCAGAATACAAGAGGACAGAATAAAGTAGAAAGAGTACGAGTAGGGGTCTCTCTTCAGCTGCAGAGACAAAATCAGTTGACTGCTCACCACCATTACACACAAAGATTGTTGGTATTCATGCATAGGTGATTGAAGTCAGAGCAGAACATAAGAATAAAAAATCAAGCCGATCGTTATTATTGCCCAAATATATACTCAATTTACTGTAAAAATGATAATATAACAGGGAAATAGAAATAAATAGTTTGTTAATTGCATAAATTCCAATCATTTGATAATGTTGGCCCACAAACTGTTAACCACTTAGTCCTCAAGGACACACTAGAGAAGGGATCAAACTAATATTGGCAGATTAGCTAGCTTCTCCAGCAAAATCATCACTCTTACACTGCTTGTGTCACTGTTTCTATAATAGACACTCTGCGATATAGATCCTGTCCCCAAAGTAAATCAAACTATCATTGTATTTAAGAGTGCTTAATTAAATAAAGTAGTGAGGAATCTTTTAGCTGCAGCTAATTACAATAAAAATGAGATGCCTCACCCCAACATCACTATTGCTTAATACTATTTTTTGAAATATTCCTAATTGTTTTGAGCATTAAATGACTGTAAGTTGTCTCTGAGAAAAAGGATCTTATCTAAAGTTAACATAATGTAGACATCAGATTCACATTATAATATAAAGATGAGTTCTTTCATATTTTTATCATTAGAGTTAGATGCGATGGGAACTATTGACGACTTTAATTAACAAGTAAGAAATTAAAAGAAGCTATTCCCTTTGATCTTTGCTTCCAAATATATCTTATGTGTGGGTTAATTTTAACAGCTGTATTTAATTAGGTGACTGTAATCTTCATTGAGATTGTGCACTGGCAGGACCCTAGATTAAATTACTCTAAGTACACCAACATCAGCTCCATCACCTCTTATCACAAGTCTCACTGGATCGACCTCTACACCTCTAACGACTTATTCCCATTATATTTCTTGATTAATCTCTATAGATTTAAGAAGACTTAATCTGGAAACCTGCTCACTCATATGTGAACTAAGTGGAGATGGAGGTCGAGAGCGAGCAAGTTTATCTCTATTCAAATGGAGAGATAGACTGGCTCAGAAAGGTCGCCCTCACTGTAAAGTGCAACTTTGACTTCTCCCTCTACCCAAACGATGATCAAGATTGTATATATTCTGGAAATACTTTATTTAAAGATTGCTCAGTGATTCCTTACATCACTCGCTACTAGAACAACTAAGTAGCCCTCTACGCTTACCAAGTAGACTTGCCTTTAAAAGTCCCCACCTATAACGAAGTGGTGCCTACTTGCACATCACCCGATAACTACTTCTCATTTGATATCGAATGTAAGTTAACGCTCTCACCATTCATTTCACAATAATTTGGAGTTAAACCTTTTTAAAGTTGGCTTCGTCGACAATTCAACTGTCATCAACGATCTGGAAAAAATGAAAGTTATAATCCAGACAGAATATTAGAGGAATGAAATTAGACATTGTATTGCATTAAATGAAAATAGTTAAAGCTTGTAAGAATATCAGAAATTCCAAGCCTTGCCTTTACTTCTTTAGTTTCATCTGTGAATCAAATGAGACTTTTTCTAGGTTTCTGTGGGCTATTTGCTTTAACAATCTGTTCCTCCTTCGAATTCTTACTATAAAATATATTGACTCTTAGTGTCTGCGAGATTGTACTTCTTTTGCTTAAAAATGCAGCGGAAATTGAAGTAATGATTGAGGGTGAACTTCAAGCTCCACTCGTTGTCATACATAGTTGACTTCACTAAGAAGTAAGCCCACACAAACCAGGATGCTATATAGAGGCCGATCGCTAGTCCAAACAGCCACTCCAAGTCATAAAGATAAGACAGCTAGATGCAAAGGTATAACAGATAGGAAGCGATGTAGGCGAAGCGGAAGAAATTATCTAGAGTGCCAGAGATGAATTTATAGCTCTAGAACAGATAGGAGTTCTCGATGGTGAAAACGTCCTCAATCTGTCGTCTTGTCTTTTGATCAAAGTCGATGTCGATATTGTACCAGTACTTAACTGCGAACAGCTTGAAGTTGTCAAATGCTAACTGGAACTTAGCGGGGTTAACAAAATCATCAATCTTAAAAGGGATTTCTATAATTGTGAATGAGAGTTTGATCCTTGTTGAGCGTGTTCAAGTTCATCTATGTGTGAAGTGAGAAGGTGGTAATATTTCTCCTAAATATATTTCAAAACATTCAGACCTAGTTTAATCAAAAATATAACTTTGATTCATAAGTAAGAGTTTACTCTTTCTGCTCATCCTCTGCTACTTGTCTTGCTGTTTCAATTTCTACCTTTGGCTTTCCATCTGCATCCTCATCTTCATATTTAGCAGCAGCGTCTTCAAAGTTTGTGCCCAATTTCTAGTTAGTCTATGGGGACTGGTTACCGTGGAACTATACTGACTTTATATTATTCTTATTATATACAACTACAACAATTCATGTATGCTAATTCTTTAAGAGAGTTCTATCTGTAGGATTGTCTTCCCTTGGTGACAAGAAGGCATTTGAATTCTTACTAGGGCGTTTATTTCCCTCATCTTCAATCTTGAATTCTTCATCAACTGCCTTATCATCTATCAGCAAATGAGATACGATACTATAACAGTTTCATAAATTAATCTATCTCAACCTTTTAAGGAGCGATCGCTCGCTTTCTCTCACTTTTAGGCATAAAATTTGGAGGATTTTGAATAGGTGGCTCTCTTTTGGCACCTTTCTTATTTTTCACACTGCCAGTTCTAATTTAACAATTATTATAAATTAAACAATATAAATTAAATCCTCTGTTGTGTCTGAAGAGGAGCAGAGGAAAGTTCGTTCTTGGCAGCACCTGCTAATCTTAAGAATCCTAGTGCTCCAGAAGCTGCATTACCCTCACTGATTAAAGGACTTAAAATATTATATTCAATATGTTTTTATTATAAAAAAAAAAAAATCTTTGAAATAAATAATCTTTATATGACCATCAGTGGGGAGGTTTCCTCCAGTAGTGGGCAGATTATTGTTATCATTTACTGGGGTGTTGTCATCTCCACCGTAGGCACTATCGAAAGGCTGAACTGATGTTCTGGGCCTTCTTCCTTGCCGTTGCGCTGCGGCTCTGGGTGTCAAGCCTAGGAAAGAGGGCTTGTTTTGGTTGCTGTGGAAACTAGCACTCGCAAATGAGATTCTCTTATTCTCTAAACTTTTCTTTAGCTAGTTTAAATGAATTCATTCATTAGTCTTTTCATTATAATAAGCTTTCTCTTGTACTTAGAAAGATTGGCTCTGAGATTGTTGACTATATCATCGATTTGCTGCTTCATCACCTTGTAAAAACTCTTACATCGCAGTGTGGAGATAAATAATTGTAGTTAGAGGTTGCAAAGTTGACTACTGCATACTCGAGCATGACGAAGCAGGTGAAGATAAGCACGCCAGTGAAATAGGAACTGAGCCACACTGGATACTCAATTGGAGGGAGGATGTTGTTTATTCCATTCTGGAAGTTAATCGTAATCAGCACTATAGTAATTGCCAGAGAGCACCTAGCTGTTCAATAAAAGGTAATTGCCTAATCAATCTAGATATTATGATATTCTTGAATTAGAGTTGATTTTCAAAAGTTTAAATTAATCTAGTGGCTGTTGACAAACGTTAGAAGAGAGCAGGCTGAGGTTCCTGATGTAGTGCTCCTGGTTTCCTGGCAGTTTGAAGTTCTCACGTCTATTCTAGTGGAGATCTATTTAAAAGTAGGAATTAAATTAAAAGCACACCTTAATTAATTAAAAATCACATTTGCGCATTGGAAGTTTAGACTATTGGAACATTTTGGGATTAGACTATTGGAACATTTTAGTAGGAATTTTATAGTGTGTAAAATAAAAGCGCATTCCTGATTTAATTAGAGTGTAATTGTTCCAATAGTCTAAAAATGAGGGGGAGTGGTTTGGACATTGCGAATAAGAAGGCGTAATGTAGTTAGTCCAATTATAAATATTTTCCTAGTAAGATTAAAATGAAGCACTGACACCAGGGCCGCACTCGCAGCTCAGTTCCCTCAGAGAGAGCAAGGGAGATACGCAGGCCACTCCATCTTGGTGCCCTCATGCGCAACGTCTCTAAGCAAGTGCATGGGCTGAACAGGGGAGCCCACCTGGCTTGGACAAGCCTACCGGGTAGAGACGAAGGAAGCGGGAGGCAAAATTTCCATTCAGAGCCGGGAGATGACTGTGCACTTATAGAGGGAGAGGCATGGAGGAGCAGGGTCGCTTGACGCGCGTATAGGGCAGGCGGAGAGCTGACTTCACAGATACAGTCAAAGAAGACATGGTGAGGCTGGACGACACCGACTCCGCCTCGAGGAAGCTCAATAGTCTAGACCTTGGTTTTGAACTTTTTAAGGCTTATCTAATTCTGCAACTTAATCTTAAATATTACGCCTTCTTATTCGCAATGTCCAAACCACTCCCCCTCATTTTTAGACTATTGGAACAATTACACTCTAATTAAATCAGGAATGCGCTTTTATTTTACACACTATAAAATTCCTACTAAAATGTTCCAATAGTCTAATCCCAAAATGTTCCAATAGTCTAAACTTCCAATGCGCAAATGTGATTTTTAATTAATTAAGGTGTGCTTTTAATTTAATTCCTACTTTTAAATAGATCTCCACTAGAATAGACGTGAGAACTTCAAACTGCCAGGAAACCAGGAGCACTACATCAGGAACCTCAGCCTGCTCTCTTCTAACGTTTGTCAACAGCCACTAGATTAATTTAAACTTTTGAAAATCAACTCTAATTCAAGAATATGTGTTACTGAGTCCTTTGATATCCAGAAACTGCAGTAGGCTATCAATATGAAAATCACGGAGGGCACTATGTAGTACACCATATAGAAGTAGGGGTCACGCCTCATCACCAAGTTGTAAGTTAGTCCTGAATTCTGAGTGTTGTCCAGATCGATCATATCATTATAAACTATTCTTCTACTCAAAATTGGCACATGAATTATGAAATTATAAACTTCAAATATTTTAAGAAGAAAAAGGGATTTACGAAATTTAAGACATGGCAACACCAAACAAAAATTCCTAAAAAACTCCAGCAAACATAACTATAAGCTTTTAGCCCCAATAACCAATGAGCCAAGTCTAGAATTTTCAAGCCAGAGCCGCTTCACTATCTCCCAGAGGAAATTCTTAATCAGTAGGTAGCAAGAGAGGTCTCACTATTACTGAAGGTTTGATCTCTCATATCCCTCCCCTCACCAATAAACATGCTACAAGAACAAGTGTAGAACTAGTAGGTGGATCCTTAGCTGCTTCAAAATAAAAGGGAAATACAAAATATCAAGACCTCATCAGTTTAGCAACAAAGCCTCTTATGGTTTCAATATTTAGTAATTTTTAAATGGTGCAAGGCATCCCTCCACTCCACTCAATCCCAAAGCAGAAAACTCAAAAGATTCCATCAAGAGCTAGTCAAATTATAATTTTTAAGAGTGAACCATAGGCAGGTATAGAAGATAAAAAGCAACTCTGACCTCAGCCACCACCTCAACTAATCCATTGAAGAGATTGCATAGCACTCGCATAATCATCATCATGTTGAAGTATCACAAGGAACAGATATTTATATAGTAAATTTTAAACACCTCTTGGAGCGGTTAACTTTTAAAACCAAGTCGATTTTCAGTCCAGCAGAAATATTACAAATAACTCTTAATATCAGACTCTCATAGATGACAGATACTCGCCATCTATTTAATATGGTTTCAGCATTTATATCTATAGGGAACAGCAATTAAAAAAGTCCTAAAGCAGGTTAGAGCTAGCAAGATTCTTCAAGTCCATAGCAAGAGAAAAGTGGCTACAAGGCCGCTACACTTGAAGGAGGTAGTCCTCATATAAATAATTTGATCATCAACAACTTCCAAAATCAGAATGAAGAAGATCCCCAGCTCTAATATTTGAACACTCTAGCAAACCAGCTCGCTTTTATTAGCACTTAACTGCAACTGAGTCCTATAATGGGAATTTTAAGATATATTTTAATTAGTTATTCCTCAGTAGATATTTGAACATATTTTGCAAAACTACCCGCAGCTTTAAAATGAGCAGAAGCAGAGCTTGCTCTTAATGACAATCTAGCAACTCCAAATTAACCAACTAAACTAGATGTAAAAGGTTTAACTATTTCAAAGATCTGATCAGCATCATTCGCAAAATTAGAATGCAGCAGTTTATGATCTTCCACCAACTATGATTCCATAACCTAATATTTTCTATTGTATCAGCTATTTAACTTTAATTGCTGATACTAATTTGAATATGCTGTCTGATGGAGAAAACACAATGACTTTCCACTAGACTCCTCATTCATTTAATTCGAATGAAAGAGCTTTGCCTTTTAGTTTGCCCTATTCTTCTCAACAATTGGATATTGACTAGCTCCAAATCGAAGCACCTCATTATAAAATTAATCCTTAAATTTTATTTCTTCTCAAGCTAATTCTGTTGAGGCAAGAAAGGAAGAAATAGTTAAACGCCACCAGGAAGAGACTAAGAAAGTGAATATGAACATGCTCAAGCAAGGCTCTGAAAATATAAATTCAATGAATTAGTTGAACTAGCAAATGAAGTAGGCACAGTAAGCCGCTTTTAAGAACAATTAGCAGTAACTTGCATCATTATTTATATTGAGGCTATCAAAATTATTTCTTCAATTTGCTGAAATAGTTAATGGCCAATTAACAAAGGAGCTCCAAGAAGCAATAAAAGGCTTAGCCTCTATTGATACCTACAACTAGCGCTATCTCACTCAGAGCAGTTCTAGTTAGAACCATCTTGGAATAGTTTAGGTGGCGAATAATCAACAAACGAATAAAGGAGTCAAGATTGGACTCACTAATCAAACAGACTAGTAAAAGGCACTAATTGAGTTTGATCCTACTAATCAAAAATAAGTTAAGCAAGTGCAGAAGGAAATCAAAAAATTGGAGAGAGAAATTTAAATGGGCCGCACTTGGACTTAAGATGCTATATAGAAAAGAGATATGGCTAATCTTGCATTAAAAATACGATAATAGGGTAAACATTTTTGGATTAATTCTTACTTTAAATAATTAATATCAGTAGTATTTTGACAAATCATATTCGATCTTTTAATTATATTTTCCTGTAATTTACATCTAAGATTTAAAGCTATATCAACTCCTATTTTATGCAAACCCTCCCCTTTATCCCTCCTTCATATTTGCCATGTTTTATTTTTTCATGAGCTCAAACATTTTTCTGATTTTTTACCTGCCACCCATTTAATCACCGTATTTATTTTTAGTTGCTCCACATGAGCTCGATAAATCTTGCATAGGAGGTCTCTTGATAAAATCAAAAGCATTTTTCTCAGGAAGTAAGTATGAGTAAGTACCGTAATTACATGCCATACCAATTCTCTAACCTAGAAAATTGCTTTGCAAATCTTTAGATAAGTTTGAACTAGCTTTACTGACCGATGAGCTTTTGCTTCCATGTTCATCTTCGCTATCTATATCTGAGCCTTCTCTATTCCTACTTTTACCTTTTCCCTTCCTTGGTCTCTCATCATCATCATTTTAGTTTTTCTTGACTCTCATCTATGCGAGTTTATGATAATAGTCTTTGTAGTTTCCATCATAGTCATCCTCATTTTCTTTCTCTTGATACTCTTATTAAATTCCATAGACAGACCTAAACCATTTATTTAGGATTGTTTGAGCCAGTCTCTAAGTTTCAGTGTTTGTCTTGGCGAAGCCTTCAGCGTAATATTAGATAATCTGCCCTAGCTAGGAGGATCTTAATTACTCATCTTCAAACTTAATTCCATCGATGCATTGCAAGAGTCCTTCGATCAAATTTATGTTCGAGAATTTCCCATCCTCGTTCATGTCTAGCCACTATGCCACACATTTCGCACCTCCAAGTTCTAGAAATTTCTCCTGTATATTGAGCTTCTTCATTTAATTATAGCATTCTTTCGCAATCTTCAATCTGTATATTGCAGGCTTTTTATTCTTGATTGCTATCTAATCTTATTCATGAGCTAAAGTCATTTTATTAATTAGTTCCTCTGCTAAATTGTGAGAAGTCTGCTCTTCAGAGTTCCCGGATGCATTTTATCTTCGAGACTATTTTTAAAAAGTTTTATTTGTAAATCTCTCATAGGCTTCTCTCTAAAGTTCATTATAGTTTCTTATCTTCTCTTATTCTAACTACTCTTCCTCTTGTTTCTTGAGGAATTTCTCGTCTCTCTTAGGAAATGAAGCTCCCTTTTATTGTTGATTCGAGGAGATACTTGAAGACTACCCAAACTCAATTCGTTTTTTGTTTTCAATTTTGGGTATTTATGAGTTTGAATCTTTTATCTTTAATGCCATCTCATTAGATGATTAGTTATTTTAAGCAGTATCTTTCAATTTCTTGTGCTTATCTTTAGATTCGGTCGGCTAAGCTAAGGATGAATTTCTCTCCTTTATTTTTTCGGCAGCTGAAGCCATTTTTTGGTTTTCTTGTTCATTCTCTAGATTCTGATCTTCTTGGGGCTTTGTTTATAAGTCATTTTGCAATGCTGCTATTTAGGCCTCTAGAGCAGCAATATCGTCATCCACTTGTTGATTAGGAATCTCTTCTTCGTTTTATTCCCTTTCCTATTCCATTTCTACATCCTTAGCTCTCTTGCTCTTACTAGAAGTTCTTTTCTTTGAAGAGGTTGCTTCTTCACCTGCTTCAGTTTTTACTAATTTCTCTGAATGAGAATGCTTTCTCCTCTTCTTCTTGCCTATTTTTTCTTCCGTGATTTCTACATTTGAATTCCTATCTCGCTCTATCTCTTCTTCCTCAGCCACCTCCTCTTCAATATTTTAGTGGCTTCTCTTTTTGCTTTTCTTACTTTTCTTGCTCTTTTTATCTTTCTTGTGGTGCTTTTTATCGCTTCGGCCTTCTTTCTCATTTTATTAGCGTCCTTCAGAGTGAGCATTATTATCTTAATCATTTATATCAGTAGCCGAGGAATCTCTAGCTTAAGGAGTAATATAAACTTGGCTGGGTTGCTATGAAAAATTCACAGACTTCTTTGACTTTTCCCTCTTTTAATTCGCAATTTCTTCACCTTCTAGTTAATCTTCCTCACTTTTAAGTTTATTAGTTGAAGATTAACCACTGCTTGAGGTTACTGAGGGAGCAACAGATTCAGATTTACGTTTCTGAGATCTCTTCTCAGCAGGCTGAGACAAGGTTTACTCCTCTTTAACTTTTAAAATGCTTTTGGCCTATGACTTCGAATTGGATCCTTCTTTCTCAGCAGGTGATAATGTATCTTATTGTGCTATTCTTTTGCTTCTTCTTTTACTGTCACTTTACTACTGATCAGGTATTTCTGCATTTTTATTCAACTTTTTATTCTTATGCTGGCTCATCTCCTCCTCTTTAACTTTCAGCGGTAAAGATTAATCTCTCATGGCATCTGCTTCTTAGTTATCTTCGGATCTCCTTTTATCTGCCTTCTTCTTTTTCTTATCCTTTTCTTAATTTTTGTTTTCTCTTTTCTTCTCTCGAGTATCCTCTGAAATCGGTTTATATTCTTCCTCCTACTCCTGCTGCTGGTATTGAGCTTTGTGACTTGCCTGTCTTTACTTTGATCTATCTTCTTATTTGAAATCAGTGGCAGTTGGAGAGTAAACTCGTTCATACTCCTATTCCTACTCCTCTTCCTGAAACTATTCTTCTTAATCTTCTTATTCATGATGATGATTCTATTAAGATAAGGAGGAGGAGCCAGCTTTACCATTCTATCTACCCTTGATTTTCATTAGTGTATTTATTTAAAGTAATAAGCGATGTTAAAGAATAACTAGTTAGCAAAGGAAACGCAAAAAGAGAACTGAGAAGTTAAGCCACTTAAATATTCAGTTTAATCACAAACTAATCTGTGCTGCTAAATTCTCCACAATAAAATTATTATAATTAACAATTAAAGGAGGAGTTGAAGTAACTATATTTTTGTCCAATTATTTGAATTATTTCCAATCACTAAAAGGCAACAAATGTTTATAGAAATTCAACATTGATATAAAAGGATTAATCTTGCAATGAATACGATAAGTACTTCAGGTTAAAAAGCATAAGTTACTCTACAAAATATATTGGGATATGATCCTTAATCAACTGTGAAATAAAGGGCAAGCAAATATTTATACAATTAAATAAGTATTTTACTAGTTTTCATTAAAATTATATTATCAAATCAAGCAAAGACCTTTTATTCTCAATTTAGAAGGATCAGATTGGGAAATATGAAAAGCAGAATTAGAGTAGTGGAACTTTTGAATATACAAATGGCCAGCAAAAGCAATTATAATTCTGACTTATAAAATATTTTTAGAAATTTTCAAACTCAATGGATAGAGCAGGTTTCCAAAATTCAGCAATAAATTAGAGTGGCAAGAAGGTTAGTAAACAGGAAAATACCAGACTTCATCCAGGATAAAATTAATTCACTCTCCACCTTCCTGAGCTTTAGACTAGAATCTTAGTTAATTATATTTTCTCTATTTTTAATCTAGAGTGTGGGAAGAGGCTAAAACAGCAATCAATAGACTTTTGAAGGAGGGAATATTTATCCTCAGAGCGCAACAAATCAGATTAGAGATGTTAACTATATTAACGTCTTTATTCAGCCTCACCACAGATCACTGAAGTAACTTAAGAAAGATCGAACTGAAAGTGCTAAGAGAAGAGATTAGCTTATAAATACTCAAACTTCTTCATCTTAATCAGCAGCTCTTATTGACCAAGATAATTAATGTTTTGCTATTTAATATCAGATTAGGCTTTGGCAGTTATGTAAAGGGGAGAGGGTGTAGTTGATATATTCAGAGATGATAATAACATGAGAACTAATTCTTACGAGGGCCCATCCTAATCACTTTAATATTCTTAGGAAGAACTTAACTCTCAAGCTTATAATTAAGATGGTATTGAAGATCTTACTGAAATTTATTTGCGATTCTTATTCTGTTTTACTGGGACTGGAGAGTACTTAGATGCAGCTCATAGAAGGAGCTTGTTAGCTCAGCAGGTGGCAGCAGGTCAGATCGATCTAGAGTCAGTAGTTAGTTAGAACTTGGAGGGATAGGATTTCATGAGTTACATCAACGCTATTCTGTTTCATTCCCCCCTCTTTGAGGAGATGGCGAAGCTAAATTTTAAGTAACAATTTTTCTTTTGAAAGCAGTCTAATAAGTTAGATGCTCTGTTGAGAAAAGAGTAGAACTAAAGCAGCGAGGAGAACTCGCCCAGGCCAAACACAGGTGGTGCAAATATCATTCATACTAAGTAGAGTCACTTGAAAGGACTTCAAAAGCCGCCTAAAGTCAGCTCTGCCACTCTAAATATCATTTTGTCTATTATAACTCGAAGCGATGCTATATTCTAGAAAGTTAGCAAAGCTGATAAGAAACCCTACAAAGGAGAATTTTCACAACAGAGAGTAGAGGCATAGGTTTTGAATGAAGTCTTGGACTAAGTACTAACAGGCAAATTTTACTACTAGTCAGATAGAATGGAGAAAAAACTCTCCAGAGAGGAAATCAAATACGGTAAAACTAGCAAGTAAAGTTCGTTTAATACTTATTTTAAAGTTATGATCTGAAATTAAGGTTACCTAAATGGCATGGATTACAAATAAATTCTTCTTGAATAAGCAAAAGTCAAACTAGCTCCCATAAATGATAAAAATGAAGAGAAGAAGTTTTATTCACTTGACATGCTCCCGATTGAACCTGAAATTCTTGCTTTAAAGTTATTTTATCTAGTTGAAACTTATATTCTAGACGAAATTTTCAGTATTGAAAAGATAAAACAGTTTGAGTCAAAGATTAGGAAAATCCTTCTTGCAACAGATGACGAAGATGCTATTGTTACTTTTCTAACCTAAGAATTCAATCCATAAACTCATCTTCCTCAAGATCATCTTGCAGATATGACTCTCTCGCAAGATAAAGTAGAGAGTTAAAAAGTTCATAATGCGCGAAGTATTGATACATTTAACACCCTTAGTTAAAAAGAATCAGGCTATAAGGAGATGGCCGAACGGAAAAAGGAAATTGTAATAAAAAACGCGCATTAAAAGCATATTCTGATCAAGAATTTGATTGCTGCTATTAATCATTCGAACTCGCACATAGCTGAGCTCAAAGAAGATATCAATTATTTGCCTAATGCTAACAGAGGGAGGAAATTTAGAACTGGTTAAAAGGGAGAATAAGAAGAGGATTTAGAAAAAGAGGAGCAGTAGGAGCTAGAGATACAAAAGAAAGAGGCTGAAGTCAAAAGAATGCTTTATTTGTAATATAGATTCTTAAGAATAACTTTTTAGATGTTTTCTGGAGATGGTGAGATAAATAAGCACAAAGTGTAAAGAACAAGGATTGATACTTGTAAAGATATGGCACTCTTATTATCAAAATTAACAGAGTGATGATAATATGAAGTTATTTTATTCATAATGTAAAAATAAAACTATAATTTTAATAGGAAATTAATCTTAATATAGGAATCATTGAATCTTAACATAAGCAAAAGCAATTTGTTTGATTTTAGAATCAGCTATCTGAGATAACATCCTCTATTGAATTTTCCTCTGTGTAATTAAGACTTTCTTTTCCAGTCTAGCTACTCATGAATATTTTGCTGGTGTTCTCTAAGCTCTTTCTAACTTAGCTGCTGTTGAGTCCAAGAGTATTCTTTGCACTTTATTGGTATTTAAATTACGATCTTTACCCAGGAATCATAGAAAGGCCAGATGCTGAGCCTTTTATTTGAGATCCTGCATCTAGACTATTCTTAGCTGGCCTCAGATCATTATTTTATGAGCTCAATGCTTTAAGTCCTGGAATAAGAGGGTCTTCATTTTCATTGATTAAAAATTTTTAACAAACCATAATTTTATTAATTATTGATAGATGTTGTTGCTGCCAACTATGGCGTTTCTTATCTTAAATTAGTATCGTAATTTGAGATATTTGAGGAGAGGGAATAATCCTTAGCTTGGCTTCTTCTATCAGAAGGATTTTGAATAATAGTTGAGCTGGATATTCCTGGATAATGAGTAACTAAGTCCTGCGATTCCATTTAGCCACCTAGATGACCTTGAGTTTGCTATTTTTAATTAGCCTTAGATTTATTACTCATCAGTTGCAGTAATCTCATGTCATCATACTTATTTTCCTCCTCTTTGATGTCGAATAACTCCCTCTACTAATTCTCATTTTCGTTTCTAACTTCTGAAAGCTACTAAATTTATTCTTAAATATCATATTAGTTAAAATTAGGTCTTGATCATTGCTGCCAGTTGCTAGCTATTCATTCTAACTTAGAGGTCTCGCTATTTTAAGAGTATTTATAATCTCTAAGGTTTGAGAGCGCAGAGGAGTTGTGTCCTTTCTATTCAGTACCATATCCAAAGTTGAGTCACTAGATTTATAAAGCGACTTTTCTAAAGTCTCAAGCTTGTTGTTATTTGCGGATGTCAATAAGTTACTAGGATTGAAATTAGCATTCGGAATAGGGGAGTCATTCCAATTTATGAGCTTCTCATTCTCCTAGATTATAATCTCATGCCCATGACTAAGCTGTTAAGGAGCCGCTCTACCGTTACCGAAGGTGTTCTATCTTGATTGATTAGGGATGATTTCCTCGAGGGACATAGCTCCCGAGCTTAGATTCTACTGTACATTCTAAGTCTGAAGTAAAGGCGCTTGAGTTTGCTACATTTGAGTTGCTGCACGGTTCTGTTATTGACTTTAGCTTTTGCCATTAATGAGTTCCTGCCTTCTCTCTATTAAACTAGTCTCAATTTTATCTAAGTTATTCATGAAGAGCATGCTTTTATTGTCATCGCGAGCCATTTAAGATGCTGGAACTCCCTCCTCTACTTAGAACATGTTTGTTTCGGTAGATCACCTCCAGCTCTTAAGCTCGATCTATTTTCTACATGAGCATTTAAATCACTGTTTGTAAAATCTTAATGAGCTTGGGCCGCACCTATGCTGCTCATCAATTAGCTATCTCTCTCTTATTGAGTCTAAAGCTCTGACTCTTTCTCATAATTAATGTCTTATTAATTTTGATCTAGAGCTTTTCTGGTGCTCTCTTATATCTACATCTAAAATATGAAATTTTAAAGATAAATTTAAGTTCGAAGACTACATTTTTATACTTTCGCCACCAGCCAAATAAAAGTCTAAGTTCTTCTTCCTTTCTATCAATGGAGAGTTAAGAGCTCTCTCTCACTTCTTCTAGCGTCCTATAGCCAGTCATATTGTTATTTTAACGAGATTAATTATAGGGCTGCTCCTCAATTATGGGCTCCAAACTGCTTTGAAAGTGTGAATGCATGTTCTAGTGCTGCTTATCTAATTTTGGACTTCTACCTAAATCAAATTAAATAGAGTCAACTATAATATTTAATAGGATAAGTTGAAAAGACTTAAAAATAAAGAGTGATATTAGGGGAAAAAAGTTTGCAATAATTTTGTAGTTTTTTGCTGTAATTATTAACAAACTAGTAAATTTAAATAACCTAAATTGAGGGCTGAATTGGTGGGTGTTGATTTTTATTCAAAGTTTTATGTGATATTCATAAGAGATGGATTCCCTTCGTTTTCAAATTCTGACTCTCTAGATCCTGTTAGCAAATATCTTTAAATAGAACTGCATTATAAGAAAAGCAGTATTTATACGTCCTTAAATCCATTAGAAGCTCTTGCTTAGTTCTCATTTGCAGCAAAGGGTAATCTTTAGCTATTGAAAGCAGCCATTTCTTCTTCATATTGATTGAATCCTTAAAATATTTCCAATAACGAAAAAAATACTCTTATAAACCTTAGATATCTTCTTCATCTTCGGGCTAAGCACCTGAATCAAGTAAGTCCTCATCTCTGCTTATGATTTCTAAATTAATTTTTGAGAATGTGGTTCTCGTAAAGTACTTGTTCACAAATCATTATATACAAGCACAGCCAATCAATCATATTTTTATTCCTCTTCTGGTCACGATAAAAAGTTGCTCCTGGCTATGAATGAGCAGGCGATTGCTATCCCTTACTTTGTAAGTAAACTGCATTATTGCTGCTCATAATCTACTGTGTGGCTGCAGGGTCAACCTCATTAGGATTTGAATTGCTTGTCTAGTAAGCGACAGCAAGTGCCCCATCTTCAGCTTTTCTATTTGCACTCAATGCTTGCACATTACCCTTTGATAAGCACAAAAAATATTTCCTTATGTGAGTAGAAGGTAGCTTCTTACTTCACTTGAATAAATAGAAATAAAATTTAATTTCAACCATCAAAATTTATTGGATTAATTTCTTGGTTGAGGCTTTAGAACATTGGAAATTCGCTTCTACTTGGGGCATTGAAAAAGATCTATAGCTATTTCTGCTTAGCTTGTGTATTCTAGTCAAAAGAGGGAACTTTCTAATGAGCCCCATGGATAGTGCCTGGTGTACCTAAAGCTGGCTCTCCGCTCAGGACTTATCCTTCTTCTATAATTCGAACTGGAGATGCGTTGCTGTCCAGCTTACCCTTTGAACTATCTTCATCTAGTGAATTCTCCTAACTTTGCTTTACTGGGCTTAATCCTCGTTGGTTAGGAGTTTGTGTTAGAGACAGATCATTCTCATCATTCAGATACTATTAAATCTATTTTAAGTACCTTTTATTCCTTAATTAAATTAACTTAAATATATCCTATTTATTTTGAGATCCCTCGTAATTGATTTAGTAATCTTCATCGTCTTTCTTGAAGCAGTAGCCTTTCTAAGTAGCTACTCTTGCTTGTTTAATTCTATTAAATTAAACTCAAATGATTTACTACTTGTTGGAAGAAATTAGACTTTCGCCGTTTTTCGAGGCCCCTCCACCCATTAAACCATTTAAATTATAGATTTTTGATTCATGCTAAATAAGAGGATTGATGACTTGATCTTAGAAACCGCAGATGTCTGTCTTCTAAGATTCTAAAGAGCCTGAATCTTTTTGCTATCAGAGCCTACTGCCGGTTTCCCGAAATTACTTCCAGCACCGCTTGCACTAATTTTCTCACTCAGCATAGAAGTACCTAGAGCAGACGACATTTTTCTATCATTAAAATATATTCAGTCAAAGATAAATACCTGTTCATAAAATTCTTTCATCTCTGTTATTTCCTAATGGGGACTAGTCTCCATCTAGAGTGGAGTCCTTTCTTCCTCCAAAGAAAAACTTTCCAGAGGCAGCTGAGATAAAAAATTGCAGAAATGAGAAATTAAGAGACACTATGATGGCGAGCAGGGCTCTTGGAATCTCCTGTCACTGCCACAACTACACTACTCTTTAGTCCTTGCTGCATTCGCTTTAGATCTTTTTCTCTTGCCGCCTTGTTACTCTCAAAAATTTTCTTATCACTCACTAGCTTGTATTTTTAACAGGCTTCTATAAAATCATCGCAAGCCATTAGAATCCTGTAGTAAAAATAAAGTTAATGAATTTATGATGTATTTTAAGTGCTACTCACAAGTATTCCTGTATATTTCAATAATCTAGGTCTATGGACGAGAGCACTCGCAATCATTAAGAAAGTACACAAACTGCTCAAATGAGAGGCCATTAATAGCATAAGACTATCTGAGGTACTGGCCAAGCTCAAGTTACACTAGGTCTGTTTCGATGGTGGTATAGAATTAGTAAATGCCCTCCATCCAGACATTTTCATTGTTCTCATGCTCAATCACAGCATTCATTCCTATATGCAGATAAGCAGACACAGGAAGCTTCATCTCAAACTTTGTTCGCACAGTTTGCATAAGTCCATCTTTAGGAATGTTATTTGCACTAGCCTCAAGACCCTCCACAAAGAAGGTTTTGACCATAGAATGGATCCTAGTTTTAGTATCGGGATTAGTGTGGGTGCCAAAATCAAACTTGCTCATAATGTAGTCTTAAGTAAATTAATTCATTAGATTAGTCTCTAAGCTTCTCAATAGTAACAAAAGGGACAGTTTGATAGAGAGGAGTCACAAAGTCGTTTATATTGCGATATTTTGATTGAGTAATTTTCTCAATCAGTTCCTTGAACATCTAGTAGTCAGAGACTTCTATGCCTTTTTACAATCTCTTGTTATCAGAAAGAACCTTTGCATATCTCTTCAACTGCTATTAAATGATATTGTGTATGTAAGGAAGTGCCTCTGCTACGATCCCTAAAAGTGAAGACTTTGCTTAGTTAAATTCTATATATAGCCCTTATATCACATTAGAAGAGAAGAGTGCACTCACAGCAAAATTTGCTGTTTTTATTAGCTTCACATTATAAAATCCCTAATTATTTTACATAGGCGCAGAAGATTGAATAAGGTAGTCTATCTCGATCAAGGCCTATGAATTTTCTAAAAAGCTCAATTCTTGAGTCTACCTCTCTATGCTTTTGGAAAGAAACGAGATAAATCTCACAATACTTCTTGGCTAGAGCTCCCAATCCGAATCTGTTATTCATTTATTCATAGTAAAAGTGGTCCATATTCATGAGTGAGTATCTATCATTCTTATCCATTGCTATGATTTTAGCCTAGATAATCTACCCAATCATGCTAAGAGTCTTCTTGACTGACTTGTATTCCTTAGCTAGTGGGGATTTACCCTCTCGAACTAACTTCATCAAATTTCTGATAGGAGTATATACTTTTTCAAGGGGTGGTTAAGCTTTGAAGGCCTCAATGAGTTCTTAGGTTGCTTCTATTAGGCGTAGCTTTTAAGCATTATGCATGATACTTGAAGCTTGAGAATTAATTTTTGTGTGCTTTGTTACTCCTAGGGGAATTGAGTTTTTAGGCATCTCAGACATAGATATATAAGTTTAGCACTCCCGTTCGTATTTCGCATTCACATACTTATCTCTTAAGTAGTTAAGTTGCTAATTTGCAATCTTTAGCTATGCCTGCAAATCAAAGATTTGATCATCATCTCTTAACTTTTACTCCTCCATCTCTTATTGCTTTTCCCTGGTCTATTACATGAATCCTTGATACTCTACTTGTAATTGAAACTTGGCCATCGCTGCGTCATCATATTGCTTCTATAGTAAAGCACACTCTTACTTCAGCTACTCAATTTTAATGGCTTAAGGAGTTTTAGTATTGAGGCAGCGAGTTATCCTATCTATATCAAGTATGATATCTTCCTCATACACATCTATCTTTTCATTAACTTCGTGATAAGCCTTTGCATCTAGCTAAGTTAGGAATGTCTTTTATTTGGCTTCTAACATTATCTGTACTTGCTCGTGCAACTCTTTATCATCGATGTAGTGATCATATCTAGGGAATATAACTTTAAGGCAATTTTTAAGTCTCTCAAAGCGGTCTTTGCCTGCCTTATGTCTATCCTCCTCATTATGAATCAAGCGGGTTGCAATTGAAAGAACATGCTAAGTCTTTTTCATAATTGATCTTTTTAAGTCCACAAATTTCAACTCCTTATCTTCCTTCTACTCTATTAGCTTTTTTACCTGCTGCATTAAATATTAAATAAGGTAGTAGGATTGAATTATAATGGATTAGGTTCTCCATGTTTGAAGTTAAATGAAGAGTCTGTTGCTTTATTTACTTCAGTAAATTTCTAATTTGCTTTTCCACCTAAGTTTATAGTTATAGCTTTTATGGATTTTGGAAAAGTTATAATTGTGATGAATTTTAGTAAACTTACTTGATCAAAATAAGAGTGCCATAAATTATAAAAAATCGCTCTACACCTTAGAATTTGAAAGAATAAATTTAAAATAAAATTGAAAGTGAAGAATGGAAAGTAATTAAGAATCATAACAATAAGATGCTCTCAAAACGTATGTCAAGTAAGCATTGATAGATACACTTGCTGAATGCAACGATCAGTGTACCTAGACTTTAGATCTATTTATTATTTTTGTACTTTCGAAAGTCAAAGGTAGCTTCTTGAAGTATTGACAGACACATCGAACAGTAAGATAATATTAACAGCTGCTTTTTTTCTCAATTCAAATTGCTCAAACTGGTTATAGTGTTTTAAGATATGCATAGCAAAGAAGTTCAAATTATATTTAGCTCTTATACTTTCTGATAAAGTTGAGATATAAGAATTGAGTGAGCGATATTAGAAACGCTTAAACGAGCTCACTGGAAGGTTTAACTCATTAGCAGACAGATTAGTGGGCTTGAACGATAGAGTAGATATCATATTAGAACAAGAAGAATAGATATAATAAGAAGGGATAACGACCAGTTGATTCATACTTCAAGGATACAAGGCCATAAAGAAATTAAAGTTAAAGAGCTATAGCAATTTTAACAACGAAATTAAGTTACTAAGTTTTAGCTTATTATCATGAGTTCTCAAATTCGCTTTTAATCAAGCGCTAGATTAATCATGAATATTCTAGTGTGATTCTCTGTCGTTTAGGTTGCTACTGTCATGTCTTTCCTCTTAATTTCCTAACCCGTGTGATCTCTGTTCCAAATCATCACTTTCCTCTCTTTCTACAGTCTATAAATCTTGAACTTTCAAGACTTTGTTATTAAGACTGTTGCTCTTTCTTCTGTAATTTGTGATGTCATCTACCAGTGCCCCTTCTTAAGTCTATCTAAGTGAATTTGTGCCTTCAAATCTAAACTGTGGGGCTATCTCTTCAAATTCTTCATTCTCTGGTTGTTCGTCTTTGAGGGTTTACTAATCATCAGCCTGAAGAATCTCTTCACCATACTCAATAAATCAATATTGTATTATTTCAAGATCGAGTTAGCTTATGCGTTGGTTTCGCAAGTCCTGAGTTGTAGTGTTATCTTCCATATTGAAATTGTTTGTGTTGGTATTAATCTCGTCTTGATCATATAAATTTTATTGGGTTTATAATAAGGGAGCCATACATTAATTTTTTCATTATGAATTGATCGAAGATACCTGCTTGCATGCTCAGAGGTAAGATGTTGTCAAGGCCATATCCCATCATCATTATCTCATTATCAGTCTTCGCATTGATTTAAATGAAAAGTATTAATTTTTATAAATTGAGGTTTTGACTTAGCTTTTAAGCTTGAGGAATCGGGAACAAAGGCGCTAAGTTTTCTTCATGCTGCTTTAGGTATTCTTTGTAGGCAATGGCGTTTCATAGGATGAAAAATTATTTAAACATTAATTTAAGTTTCTGTTGATACTGTCGCTCATCACTAGCATCTCATCTAAAATATTAATTGCGGTAATTTGATTATCAGATTTTCATCTGGTAGTGACCTTTAAAGGTGCTTTTCAGTTTCTTCAATGGCCTTGGTGTCGATATTAAGATTTTCTTTCTTAATCTTGTTTTTAAGGTCTTGTATCACTTAATGAACTTGCAATTCAAAATAAGAATCCTACTCAATCTTTTATTTAATGTGCTTGCCTTGAATTCTTGATTCTCTGCTGGTACCATTTCAATATGTTCAGCTTCTCGATAGAGAGGCGCAGTTAATTTGAAAAGATTTCTAGAGATTCCTTTGCCACAAAATCAAGCTTGAATTCGCCTTGAGATCCTCCAAGGAAGGGATTGCTTGAGAGGTAGTGTTTGGGTTTGAACTCCATCTAAATGCAAATTTTAATTAAAGTTAATATGCAAATAAATGCAACCAAGGACTCTGTCTTCCTATTCTTTGTTAAAGACAGGAACGCAGATTATTGGAACTTGCGCCTCTTTGCTATTGAATTTTAAGTCAACGTATTCATCATATTCGCTATACTTCAATCTAATTATTAAAGCATGCACATCGTTATATGATGTTCATTAATTTAATTAAATGGTTCAGTGATAACCAGCGTTTTCTTCTGTCTGATACAGAAGTGAGCTAGTCCCTTGAGAGGGACACTCATCAAGTTTCCTTCTATTTCAACTCCTTCTGGAAGCTTTCCATCATTTTTAAGATAAATTATAAATAATAATTCCTTTCCATAAAGTCTGTCTCTAAGTTTAACAGGATCAGTCTCTCCAAGAAGCTATCCCTCAGTATGCACTTTCTCCTTGCATTCAAAGATTTCCTATTAGCTTTATCATTAGGGGAGAGAGTGCTGCCCTTCACATCATCAACTGTATTCACTCCAAATAGATTCAGTTTGATAAAGCACTACCTCTCATTATCTAAAATCAGAAGATTTACTCTCTCGACTCCCACCAGAGAACTCAGCCTCTTTTCGCTCTCCCAAAGCAGACTTGCATAATTAGTACGAGAATATATATAGTCACATAAATGGATATAATTATTTAGGAATTCAAGTTGATTCCTATCTTAAAAAGATTCTTATAAGCTCTAATCAGTTTATTTTTCAAGTCAAGCTCTCTTTCCCTATTCAATTTTCTAAGGCAGGATGTGCTCATCGCAAATAGCACCTCATGATCACTTACTGTGAAGCATCCATACTGTTTATTGTACTTGTAGTTTGGCATTTAAGAACCTTGAAGAGCACTCTTCAGCGTTTTCTAACTGCTTGTGAGTCCTGCCTCTTTTGTGGAAGGTACTAGTTTGAAATCTGGTTGTTCAAAACTATTCTCCTTTATAATTTAAATTGAAGATTAACAACAACTATTCAAGTCATAGTTTGAGGAGTTGATGGCGATCGAGAGTCCAGATTTACCTTGAAGTTGAAACCTTGTAACCAAGATGCTTTCAATGGGGTGAGTGTTCGTATAATTCAGGGCTGATTTCAAGCCCTCGAGATTTACAAAGTTAGGAATAAAACTATCTATCACTTAATAAGTTTGGTATCTGATTTGGATCGTTTCTGATAAACTTCTCCCCTATTAAATTCATGCCAAGTTTAAAAACTTAAGCCCAGGGGTGCTTGGATACTCCATTCTTTTAAAATGATATCAGTTCTTAAGCGTGAATGTCGAGCATGAAGAATTTTACCACTTCACAATTCAGAATAATCGCAGACTTGTTATGAAACTCCCTTAAGATTGCAAAGAAATTATAAAATATACCATCAAATGCATTATAACTTTTAAATCAAGCTTCTTCTCATCTTCTAGTTTAGGCTGATGGACGTAGTCAGCTAACTTATCTAGTTTCTTAATTTGCATCACAGATTTTTAGAGATCTTAAATTAATGTAGACACATTTGCTTGAATCTACTTAGGCTTGAAATGCTTTCCACAGACTTCCTACATCATATCTTCTCGATTAATGAAAATTTAATAGCTATTAGAATTAATGAATGTAATTTTTAATTTAAAAGATAATGACAGCTTTTGTGAATCTGAAATTAGAACCTTGAGTTAGAGCAAAGCTTTCTCTTCTTATGACTGGATCGTCGAAGGCTTCTCCATCCTCTTAAATCGCTTTATCAACCATCTCAGGAGTTAAGTCAACTTTGATGCCTAAGTTCACTGAGCGAGGAGTACTATGGGCTTATTTGTTTAAGTCAAACAGGCTAAAGAATTTTTCTTGCTAGGACAAATAATCCTATTCTAATTTCTCTATTGTGTCAAAGACACCTCCTAAACCGCTAGAATCTAATTATCAAATGATAAGAGAAGAATATTTGTTATCTTCATACTGCTAAGTTGGAGTTTCAAAGATAGAACCCATCACTAAGAATTTTAATTCTATTTAGAAATGGATATTTGAAATGATCACTATTTGCTAATTAGTTACACTAGTCTCATTTTAGGATTGCTCCTCTGGAATGACATTAAAAAATTAAAGAAACTTAAAGAAACATCTTAGGTCTCTCTATGCGATCCTTTTGCCGATTGGGCTCTTGATTCTCCTTTTGATTATAATCCAGTCGCCATTCCTTCAGAAGTTGTTACATTCTATTACAAATTCTTCTAAATTACTTAATAAATTAAATTCTAAACTAAACTACCTCCAAGATTAACCTTGCTTCTGAGAAGTAGGCGATGGCTCTGAATTTTAATTGCATCTTCCATTCTTAGCGCTTTGGCCTTATATTCTTTCAGCCTGCTCTCTAGAAAATGAATTCGCTTGTGCTATCTATCCATCTCATCTACAAGCAACTTGATCATCATATCTTTCTTTGAGGAGTATTGAATTTTCTTATTATCATTTCGATACTCCTCTATTTCCTTTTTCAATTAGAATATCAGTTTATTGGGGACTGAAGAGGGATATATTGAAACTGCTTCATAAGTATTTATGCCTTGCAGAAAGTCGGGTGTCATTGGATTCTAACTCATTTTATCAAAGGGATCACTTGCCTTTTCTAAATTCTCTTTAGCTTTATAGAAATTACTTTAAATTAATTTCGCTTTCTCTAAAGGTTGAGTATTGTAGTGACTTTGTAGCAATTATTCTGTTTATCCTGTAGTTCTATTGTTTAAATCATCTATCTACTATAGGTTATAAATAATAATATTATTATATAATCTGGTTGTTTGCTGATTAGAAATGTGACTATGGAATAATCTTCTGAGCTGCAGTTTACCCAAAAGATGGTATTTTTTCGTCTAAAATTTCATAGTCTTAAGTTCTCTATTAGCTTCTTCCTTATCTAGAGTGTAGAAATTTGACAGCACTTTAACTTTGCCTTAATTTTTTCTTTGAAGTAGATTAGGCAACACCTCCAAACTAATTGATTAACTGAACTGGGGTTGCACCCATTTTAGAGCTAAAGTGTGAACTAGGCTGGTGTTAATTGCTGATATAATTTGACATCTTTGAGCGAGATTGCTGGAATGGCGTAATTGGCTAAGTACTATCTTGATTTAAGTAAAATTATTAATGAATCAAGATATGTGATTAGCAAACTGGTTTGGGTGAGGAGGTGAAGCATCTTCGTCTCTTGCAGAGAGTTTATTGAACTACTAGGTAGATTTGGAGTGAGGGAGATTCCTATCCACGTCTTCAATATTTATCTAACCCTAATGATAGATACCTCAAGAAAAGAGTATTTTAATGATGAGATAGTTGACTTTTTAATTACCGTTGCATCAACTCAGGACTCTCCAAGATATCTCTATTCGGTGCACCTATCTTTTTTTCAGTATACATTCCTCTCTGAGCTTCAAAATTTCTGTTTTACTGAGAAGAGTAAGGTTTGGCTGTTTACAGTCTCTGCTAAGAATTTCCAGAAAAGATATGAACTCTCCATTATTATACTTCATATCAATGTTATTATCGCCCTTAGATGTTAGTTTCATAAAACCAGAATGTGACTTTTGTACTTGATTTTCCATATGCTTGACTTTTTGCAAGTAACTCTTATTTTTGACTTGATTCAAGCCCTTCTAAAAAGTTCCTATTGTATCTGATGCGCCATCATACTCCAGAATTTGAACTTTCTTTTTCGTTGAAGTATGAAACTCTTGAAATGCTTGACTTTTTCAGTTAATTCCTGGGACTTGGCTCAACAGTTTATCTGCTCCTCTATAATTGGTGTGGTTATCTTGATCTTAATTTGCTACTAAGCCACCATTTCCAATTTAAAGACCTTTTTTCTCTCCACTCTTAATAAAGTGAGAACTCAGCATTTATTCTCCCTAGTTACTTCGATAGTTAAAATCGCCCCTCTTTTCTAAATTTCTGTCCTCATGTTCTTGCTAACCTATATTGAAGTTTTTGTCTTTTTGTTGAGTATCTATGAGTCTCCTCTTCATGCTTGATGAGTGCTTGAGTCCCCTTACTCTCTCTTCTGGCTCTAATTGGTTTTCATTTTACATAATGTAGTTATTCACCTAAGTAGTCTACTAGAGAGATCCTTGGTTTTTGAAATTCTAAGCCTTGCTAGTTAAATTAGGCGTCCTTGGTTTGACTGCCTGGTGACCTCCAATAGTCTAATGATTCATCATTTTGATTTTGCTATAGCAACGATGATATAATAAATTAATTTGCTAAATAGTTTATTCGCTTCCTTCTTAATCTGCTCTCAAAAAAATAAACCAAATTTAAGACGTATTTGCCACCACCATTTCTGTGTTGCTGTAGAAATTACCAGTATTTATGCTATCAATTTAAGTGAGATATTATAAGAAGATGTGAATCAATTTTCACACTCCAACTTTCAGTGCTCTCAGAATTTTAGAATAAGGTTTTTGAAGTGCTTGTCTTCTGGCCAGTGGTTAGATTAGTCAGATAGTAATGAGGATCGTAATCGAACTATGCAGGCGCAAGCTTCACTTGATTCTAGTCATAGAATAGGACACTGACTCATTTAAACTTAAAGTCAAATAATTAGTAACTGCTTATAATGAATGACTGATACATTGCAAATATGGGAAACTTCAGGGAAGTAGGAATAATCAAAAGAGCAAAGATAAGTCGTCTCAGACTTCTCGTAAATTTAATTCACCAAGAATTTCTTAAAAAAAACTCCTAACTATATCTCTTAAGTTTACATGGCTACTGTTCCATCTGCATAGAGGAAATAGTCCTTGAATATAGGTTTCTTGGTTTGCTGGGAGGAATATACAAAGGTGGGAATCCAAAATTCATTTATGAAGCTGTTGAGCTCTAAGAAAGTAGTCTTGACCTCTTTACTGAATCTGCTGTCGTTATTGAACTGCAAGCGAGGATCCTTCCAGTACATGTAAATTTCCTCTACCACTGTAAACTAAAAGGCTGTTAGTCGCCTGAATCTAATTGATATAAATATAGAGCTATGCTATTAGAGGAGCGAGGACTTACTTAGTTCTTAATGTCGTCTACGCTTCGAAAGTTTAGGATCTAATATCGGTAATTCACCTCTATAAAGAATTTAAGAGAATTCCAAGAATGGCATATCAAGGTCTTACGGTTTGTTTGATTCGTATAAGGTGGTAAGCTCTTATCATAGGTTTGAAAATAATAAAGATATTTATTGGTTTAGAGCAGGTTAGCCATATATTGATCTGTCGTTAGTTGAGCTTAGCTTAGCGAAAATAAAGTCAACATAACTATCACAGTTAGAGTAGTCATTCATTAAGCCATTCCATTCCCTTTGTAAATTGCAGGTAAGCTGAAAGAAGAGCCAATTTATTAGGATGCGCTATTCCTTGCTTGAGAGAGATGCTGTTTGTTTTATTTTACCATCTTTAACAGATTAAATTATGCAATGATGTTTAATTAACCTAATTTAGAAGCATCAATTAAACTTTATTTCCTTAGAAAGTAACTTTTGTCATTCTAAGAATGATATAAAGGATTCAAAGTTGGTTAAAAATAGAAGACAGTGATGTATTTAAAGACTCTTCTCAAATAATCTTAAGTATAATTTCCAATCTAAAATAAGTACTAGCGACATGTCACAAACTCAAAAGCAAAAGCAGCAACAAGAGACCTTCCAACAATAGTAGGAGAGATAAAGAGAACAAGAGTCCAAGGATTTACTTTTTGAAGTCTATTGATTTTTAATTAAGGATGTTAGTAAACTCTAAGGCTCGAAGGGATAAGAGCAAACATCCGCATCTATGGGCGGATTGCAAGAGAGAGACATAGCAAAGCAAGGAGCAAGTTCTTCTCAATACAAAAGTGGAGATCTAAGTGGCCAGCAGAAAAGTTCTGGAGACTGGTAGAAAGATATCCCTTCTGAAAAAGAGAGACTAGGTCAGAGAGAATAGCTATTCATTTTTATGAAGAGAGTGTTTTAATATAGAGAGAATAGGAGAGAACAACAGGATAATACTCTTAGGGTAAAGAGCCTCAATTCCAGGGCAAGGAAAGACAGGAGCAGAGTTCATTAGCTGCTTCTAAATTCTAGGAGGAGTAAGAGAGACTCAGATCTGGAAAAGATTTGCAGAAAATGAAATTGTAATACTACTTTAATTGGGTCTTAAATTTGCCTGCATCTATGTAGCAGAAATCTGGAGCTGAGGGTGCTTTTTCGTAATAAGAGCATTCTTACGCTCAACAAAGAAGAGAGGGGACCGAGGGAGGCACCTCTTCTCTCCACCAAACCGATGTTAAGGATTTGCTGAGAGGCACAAATATCCCCACAGAAAAGTATGCTCAGGAAGGCTAGTAATAGCGCTTCGCTGGTAAGACTCAAGAGTACGAGCAGCTTTAGAAGCATCAAGGAGTACCAGGTGGAGAAGAGCAAAACAAGTAATTCATAAGTGAGACCGGCAGAATGCAACAGCAGCAATAGCAATGGCCTCAGTCTTCCAGTACTCAATCAGAGGGAATGCAGCAGAAATCTCAGCTTGACTAGTCCTAGCAGCAGAAGTAGCAGCAGCGAACCTAGGATCTTGGGGGTGCTCAAGCTAGTTCTGGAATGAGCAAGATTGAAGAGAGACAGAGATAGAGCAACGAGCCCTCAGGTAAGGATTTACTTACTCCTGATTTCAAAGCTAACTATTCTGTAGATATCAAGTCTAAGTCGACTTCTGATCCTAGCTCTACTAAGTAGCAACAACAAAAATCAACTAGATGATCTGCAATCTGAGAGGAACAAATTTCTGTTCTTCGGAATCATTGATGGGTCTGTTTTTCCCAAAGAATAATCACTAGATTCATGAATTCCAAAAGGATAATTGTTCTGAAGAGGAATCATAAACAGCCCTCGATGAATTATTTTTAGAATATTATTAGTCATGTTGCACACAGTTCAAAGTTAAATTTCAGTATTTAAGAGAGAATTCCATACTTAGAAATTAGGAATAAATTAGGGCTTTTGAGAATTTATATTTTCCTAGAAATTTCAAAATGGAAAAGTAAGTATGCCACACATAGGATTTAAACTAATTGAATTATAGATAAGAGGAGTTGCAACGAGAGCAGCTAAGGAGACTGCAGGAGCTCTACGCTTAAGGTATCAATATGAAAGACTTCCCTATCTCTGCAGACGCAATGATGGGTACTGAGCATCTATTAAAGATGCTAGAAGACGGTGTTTTCAGAGCAGGAGATGATGGAAGTGACTATGATGATGAGGGTAATCCTTACGAAGATGATGAAGAGGATGAGGAAGATCTAGATGCAGATATTGAAGCTGCCGAGTAAGATATTGACGATGAGGATGGAGAGGGAGATGATAAGGCGCAAATCTATCTGCAGCAGTAACTATAGAATGAATTCATGAATGCAGGTGGGCTTGATGATGAAAGCGATGATGGTCTAGAGCTAGGAGGGAACGCAGTCTTGCCTTAGTTTATTGCTTAAATGCATACACTTAATTTAGACTTATGAATAGATATAAAAATGATAACCCCTTAACTGGAGAGATGGCAGACTTGATGCCGAATAATCCAGGCGCATATTTGTAAGGTATGGAAGGAATGCCTGGAGCCATACCTTAAGCAATGCCACCTCCACCTCCTAAGCCTCTCACAGGCTGGGTATAGTGGTTTCTATCTCTGAACGACCACGATTTCTTACTAGAAGTAGACAGGGAAAGTCTTAATTTTATAATAGAGGGATTTCCTAGCAGACAAGATGAACTTGATTGGCATTAGAGATCATTTCCCATCTAAAGACAGATTCAAAGAATGCCTTCGACTACTACTTTCTGCAAAGGTTCCTTGCAACGAAGACCTCCAAAATCAAAAGTTCCTCGAACTTAACTAAGACACTTTCAATGAGGATCTTATAAAGTTTATGTTTTTAATACTTCAGACTTGTATTGCTTAATACACAACCGCTATGTTTAATCTCCGATCGGTCTTGCAAAAATTTACAACAAGTACCTCTAATCAGGATATGGAAACTGCCCTCGTTCGCTTTGTGATCGCTAGAAGGTCTTACCAGTAGGACCCACTGACAAACTACGAGTATCGCGAGTGAAGGTATTCTGCCCTAGCTGCGAGGAAACTTATCTCCCCAAGTATCAAAACATCAACTAAATCTCGTAATATAATCCCACTTATTTAAACTTAGATGGGTTCTTTTTTGGGACATCTCTACCTCAAATATTCATGAAACACTATCCGAAAGCAATAATCCTTCCCCCGAAGGTGTATTTCTATGAGCCGAAGATTTACGGATTCAGGATATTTGGTAAAAAGGGCAGCAAATATGAGAAGCCAGTAAGCGGAAATATTAAGTTTACTGAAGACGAGGAGGATATAAAGAAGCTGGTTGATAGCTTCAAGGCTAACTTCCGCACGCATGAGAAACTTAGACTTAATCTCACAGGACACAATTTATAAATAAACTTTGTAGGGGGAAATATATTTCTGATTATGATTAGTTAATGACCACAGCACTAAGTAAGATTCCAGTAGTAGGAGAGAAGCTAAATAATAAAATGGATCCAATTAGCAACAGCAAAGCATTATAATTATAGCAAATAATTTAATATCAAATCATTTGACAAAACAAAAGATTATTTTAAAGTTAAGTTTCTTAAATTTCAAAAATTAGGACAGAATGTTAAAGATAAAATCTTACTCCCAAGATTCTAGTGAACTAAAAACGAATAGTTTAAAAATTAACTAAAATTTAATGAGTTAGATTTAAACAATTATGCTAATATGTTGACTATATTATGAGATTAGTAGAAATCCCAAATTAAATTTAACTTGCACTTAGCTAACAGGAGATTAAAATGGAATTTGATTATTTAATTTCAACTATAGAGATAGCATCATCTCAATTATTGCGACTAAAAATATCCTTTTCATTTTATCAGCCATTATTTCATTGTTTTCTTGGAAGTATTAAATTTAATAAGCTCAAGGTAATCAAAGAACTAAAAGAAGAAGAATAAAAAATGAGAGAACTATTAGAAAGCTTAGCAGCCGTATGATGTGTATATAAAAACCACTTATGTGTAATTAGTAAAGCAGAGATAAGTGCAATATTATTCAAACTTTCACTATCTTTAACTCTACATTGTATATAAGTAAGAATTGAGTTCCAATAAAGTAAGCATATGGCCTCAAGATTATTTATTATAAAATATTTAATCATCACACAATACAAGGAATAAAATGGGACATAGTTTAAGACAACTCAGAGCTAACTTCAATGCTCACTGGGCCAAATTCTATAACTACTTCTTGCAGTGCATTTACTGGGGCTCCGTGCCAGCTATTCTCCTCTATGGTAAGTTCAAAACTAAAGTAGTAATGGATTTGCCTTTTGAAATTAATGGAACTAAATAAGCGAATATAATTTTACTCAAATGACTTCAATATCTTAACTTTCATGCTTTAGGCACTTTCTCAAAGCCATACAGCCCAATGCTTATTGCACTATGGCAGATGATTACAGGTCAGGAAGACAGCCACTCTCACGATATGTACGGCCCTCCCCAAGGTCAGCCAGGCTATTTCTGAAAATAGTAGAAAGAAGAGACATAAATCTTAAATGGACTGATGAAAGCGAGAATGTATATATAATTAGACACTATAAGAAGAAGTAGAGCCATTACTTATTAACTTTTAAATTTATTCATCTTCAAGTCTAATAAATACCTGCTTCATACAGCTGCCTTAACAATCGATCTTTGCTCAATTTATTTTCCATGTTGCTGAGCATTGAAATGGATTGTTGGGATCATCATCATCTTCTTCCTCTTCCGCTACTTATTGATCACAATTATGAGATTCACTTAATGTTAATAAATAAATTGAATTAACTATACTTTCCTCTTCCTCAATCAAGTCATCTCTCTCCTCTAGATTATCTTCTGATATAATTTTGTTTGAGCTTGAGAATTTGGCCTTGCTTTTGGGTTGGACATCTATGAATTGAATATCGTTTTCATCCTTATCATTATTTAATAAAAATATTTGGTATATTTAAATACAATTTGAGGGTACGCCCGAAACTTTGACTTCTTCCTGTTCTGAATTGAGATGACTCTATTTATACTCCTCTAACTGTTCAGCTATAGTTTTCTACTTTCTCAAAGATGACACTCCAACTTAAGCATTAAAGTTTAAGATAGATATGGATTATTAATATTTTAACTAGACCAGCTTTTTCTGTTGAAGGTTTGAGCTAGTTAGAACGAATGCTCTAACTGCTGCTTATTATTCTATTTACACCAAGTTTCATAGTTTAAACATATGATACTTACAAAAAGTTAATTCAAATTATATAGATCAATTATGTCGCATTTAAATTATTTTCTCTAAATTAAGGTTTTTAAATTAATAACTTTATAAAGTATAGTTTAGTTATTGATATTATTGATTTGTGGAAGGAGAGTATGGCTATCACCATTCTCTTCTTTAGATTCCTCTTATTCATTGCTTAGAGTGTGAATGAGGTGCTGTCCGCCTGACGCTGCTAGGCCTGAGAGGCGGGAGCTCTTTAGGAGCGGATTAGACAGCAGTGAAGCCAGTCTTGTCCCGTTGCTGCTTTAAGTTAAACCTTACATATTAGTTATAATAATCAGCCTTAATTTAAGGTTTGGGTAGGATCATAGGTTTGCTATTGAGCTGGAAATTCGTTGGAACTGCTGCCCCTCCACTGATCTTGGCTTGCATCTACTCTATTATAATCTATAAAACATATATGCCTAGTATTCTCAGCCATCATACTTTTAATTTACTTGAAACTATTTAATGATTTGACAATAATTTACCTTGAGAGGAAGAAGCAAGAGGGGGGACTTTAAAAGAGGCTCCAAGTTTAAATGAAGAGGACGTCTGAAGCATAGCTTAGTTGAATGTTTGACCCATCGCACTATCAGACTCTTATTTGCTTTGATAGTCGAATACTCCGTTGCCTTCACTTGAATAAATAAACATTAATTTAAAATTATCATCTATACAATTTTTGAAGGTCTAACTGCTTGCATCACCTTTGAGAATAAACATTATAAATAAACTATGATTGAATCTATCTTCAATATCCTGAGCCTTCGTTTCAAATTTTTCCTAAATTATTCATAAGACTTTGAATGGCTGACTTACTATGAAATATACAAAGTCTAATCTCAAATATAAACTTTGATGCATGAAATATGAGAAGGCTGCTAGATTCTTATGATCAAAGTAGTCATACTCAACTTAGTAAGCTTGATAGAGCTCAAGCATTTATTTGATCTCCTTTAGTACCTCATTCTTTCTCAAACGAAGCAACTTATCTTTAAAATAATCTTTACAAATTAATTTAAGATCTTCCTTTTTGGCCTCAGCTGAGTTTGACTTGAGTTGAGGCGTATACTCGCGAACAAAGCGATGACTTACTTGAGCCACATATCCCAAAAACTCAAGCAGCTTACTTAAATGCTATAACTAACGAAGCACCTTCTCAGCTCTTTCCACCCACATTTGAGTTATCAAAGCTGGCTAACTACGCTTAGAGTTTATAACTTCAAATGGTCTCAACACTTGCTTCTATTGATTTTGCTATGGCGTTTAGTTTAGAGATGAAGATTATGGCCGTCCACCTTCCGATAATTATTATAAATAATTCGTAGTTTGCAAAGGCGTTAGAGCCATAAGCTGTCCCAGGTCTAGCGAAATAGAGAAAGTCAATTCCATTTTTAGAGTAGAAGCTTTATCCCAAAAATAAAGTAAGATATTTCTAATTCACAGAATGAATAATTTATCCCATCATGCTTTGCTAATTCTTGTTGTCATCTTAACTCATTAGCTTTTCTTTGTTCGTCATTATCAAATCTTTTATCCAGTAGTTTCAAAATAAAAATCATTTAATTTTTACTGAATAAGTTTTCTTGAAACTTCGTAATTATGCTCTGTGCTATTTGAAGCTCTTATGAAAATATTTCATACTCTCTGGCTCCCCTTTAAACTCATACTAATTCATGAAATAATTACTCTCTTATTGACTTTAAACTGCGTAAGGAATGGAGATTCGAGCTCTGATCTTTTAAATTATAACTTCCATCAGTCGGTCTATGAAGCTAACCATCCTCGCTTCTTTGTAAAAGTTGGAGTTCTCAAAAATGTTCTTCAAGCTCTTTAATAGCACTACCACCACTAGCTGAATATCTTTTAGCTAAGTGGCTCTTTCGATATCAGAGACTGGCTTCTCAATTACTTTCATGTACTTGCTGTTCCAACGGGCCTCTTTCGCACCTTGAATTACTCTACTTTTCTCCTTTGCAAACTTATCCAAGGATGCTGAGAGAGCCTAATCTTTGTCACACAATTAAGCAAGCACCTAGACAATAATCAAATGAAATTTAATAGACTGCGATCTCAACATAGTTTTGTTTCACCTCTGAGTTTATTGCTTCTAGAATTCGAGACATATCTCTCCAGTAATGGACCTTCTCCGATCATACCCTCTCCAGGTATCGTGTCTCTTAATTTATCGAGGAGAGTCTGAATGTTCCTAGACCAAAAGACTCAAGTAGTCGTGGATGGATATATTCAAATAACTAATTTTACAAAAAAAACGATGGTGTTTATTTCTTGAGGAGAGAGTTTTTGTGCGAGCTCACAAGGATCCTCTGCCTTTGATGGATCGTAAATGCAGAAAAAAATATGACTCAAAGATAAGTTTATGAAATGCTCTAGAGTGGAGGTCTTTTGATCCATTGGTTCTCATCGACAGATATTTCTGAGGTAGTTGTGCTTGGAGTTCTCTGTCTTTCAGGCGTTCCATTTTCAGTATTTGAGCTGCTAGAATTAATTTTGGTTCCCATCATATTGAATCTCTGAGAGAACTTGCTC
Organism: Tetmemena sp. SeJ-2015; assembly: GCA_027382625.1. Taxonomy (NCBI): domain Eukaryota; phylum Ciliophora; class Spirotrichea; order Sporadotrichida; family Oxytrichidae; genus Tetmemena; species Tetmemena sp. SeJ-2015. The sequence goes on from JAJKFJ010022575.1 coordinate 127,842, forward strand.
CCCTTCTTTTAATTCATCGCTGCTTGTATCTCTCTGCTTAAAACAAGCAAAATTTAAACCCCCTTAAGCTTGAGGTGTACTCTTTATTTGGGTCAAGTGGTTATTGAGCTTCAATCTATCTCTATTCTCTTGTTTTTACAAGCTTCCCTTCCTTGCTCTTACTTTCCTCAACCACATCTTTGATAGACTTCATGATGAGACTAAAGAGACTGAAAGAAGCGACTTGGTTGCTCCAACTGAACTCACTATATTTAATTCATTAGATATTCAGGAGCCTTTTTAATCTGGAGAAATAAATTATTGTCACCTACACTTTACTTACCTTACTTCATTAGCTCCACTTCATGCTTATCCAGAAATATTAAGAGTAACTCCGCACCTCGTTCGTTCCAAAGCATATTGATAGGAGTGAGGTGCTTGTAGTTAGGATTCTCAAACTGCCCCCTCCTTTATTAAGAGGCGGTTGAAATTTATCTGCTTGATGTTGGTCTATGGCTACTCATTTGCTCTAAGTCGAATAGATCATAATAAATTATTTTTGTTATAATTCTTAATCATACTGAAGTTGTGGATCTATCTCGTCTTCATTACTTATTTCTTCATCGAATTGACTGTCATCCTTCATAGATAACAATATTTTAACTTTAAGATTGCTCAAAGAGTTATGATTCGTTATCTTGACTTGAGCCTGGATGAGTGGATTTGTATCTTGAAGTTCTCTTAGATCTCATTTAAGAAATCGACATTCAAAACCCTGGTAAATTACTCAAAAATAACTGCACATCCTATCTCAGTTTCATTTTGACTCTAAGGTATGGAAATAGTCACCCTGATCTTTTGTAAATTATTTTATTAACATTTTTAGATATTTAAATCTGCTTATGATGGATGGTAAATTTTAGGCTTTAAGATGTCTCAAAAATGAAAGAGACCCCAGAGTTTAGATTTAATTTGGAGAGGGTATTTTCTAATTTGCTTTGAACTGATTTACCCTTGTTCTCATAAAAGACAATAAGAAAGGTTACTATAAAGATTAAAATTGATATCTGAATAAAAATTGTCATAAATTCGGTTTTACAAACTCTTTAATTTTAAATGCAATGAGGGATTTTAATAAATTCATAAGAATAGATTGGATTCCTTAATAATCCTATACGAAATCTATTTAAAAAAATCATTTATTTTCAACTTCATTATCTTATCAAAATTTTGAAATTCAATTATAGGCTTGGGGATTATTTTAAATTCAAAACTTTTCTATAATTCACATATATTTCGCACTCTGTTCTTTAAAAATGAAAATAAAATTAAGGATAAAATGCCTATAGAATCCTTATGATGGTGTTGTTATATCAAATGATTGAGATTGATAGCTAAAATTGTGTCTAATATAATTCGGACATTTCTTTTCATCTTCAGCAGCTACAGCCAGAATTCTTTTAATTTTTCCTGCTTTGGCTATCCCTTAGCTTATTCCGCAACTATCAAATAATTAATATGTTAACTTCGAAGGGGTCACTTGACCTTTTCCCTTATCATAGTAGTAATTATCAATATGAAACAAATTTTTATTGTAGTTGATGTTTGGAGTGTGATTTCCAGTTCCTCCTTGAGAACTTGTCTCATCGCCAACAATAGAGCTCATTGTATCTCAAATTCATAAAAATAAAAAAATATATTAAAAACCTATCTCTGTACTTGAGGTAAATAAACTTGGCAAGGTCCACGAAAAGACGATCCACATTCTCTCCAGACTTTGCGGAGGTTTCTGCAAAATAAAGAAGGTCTCCCCCATCTCTCTTAAAGCGAAGACCGTCTTCAAATGAGAAAGCAATTAATTAGGATTTTAAAATATTTGGTAAGGAACTATTTACCTAAGGAACTCCAAAATCTTTTGATCTGGAACAAAGTTAACTCCAACCGGTAGCATATTTCCAAACTCACGCTTCTTCTCGAGCATCAAACTCTAAAGGAATTTAAACGTGCATATATTCACCATGCAACTTACTGTTTAATCGAAGGAAAGCGTTTCCTAGTTTGCTCTGCTCTCGAGGGCTCTCATAACTTGGAGAAACTCTGAAAAAGCAATCTTCCCATCATTGTTTGGGTCAAAGCTCTGAACAAGTTCAATTACTAAAGTGAGATTAACTAAGATGCAGGACATACCTTCAGCAGGATCGCGATTAAGAGCTGTGGCTATTTCTTTTAGATCTCCGTTATCTATGAAGCCGCTTTTGTCTCTATCGAAGAGATCAAAGACAATTCTGTAACTTTCACTGTCTATCAAATCTCCACTTATACCTCTAGCTTCGCTTCCCAAACTAAGCATGCCACTACCTATTCCTCCTGGAAAATTTAAGATCAAATAGCGATATAGATACCATCATCAAGAGAGAACTAATTAGGATTAAGAGAATTAAATTATCCTCCACTAAGATTTCCACTTTGAATGTTATCAAGATTTCTATCACGAGGCTTTTACTATCCTTTGTAGTTTATATAATTTAACTTTAAACTTTAAATCAAATTTGAGTTTGGCTGAGTTGGCTAAAGTTGAAAGCTACGATATACATTAGTGATCGTAAAATGAGGCTTACGGAAGCGTATCTATTGGCTGTGGAATCTAGGGCATTTGAGCAGGATTAAAAATAGGTGAGTCATTGGTCTCCATGACCACTCCTGCCCCTTACATAGTTGCTCCATCGAATCCATTCATGAAGCTCTCTTAATTCTCAAATTAGTTCTCGCCTACTTCTTCGATGTTATTTTGAATTTACCCATCCTCCTCTTGTTAGACAGACTAATCCTATGAGAATTGCTGCTAGCCAGAGGAATAAGAGGGAAGTTACTGAAGCAATGAGTCCTCAACTTGATCCATTATTACTTTTAATATTTTATCTTTATATTTACTTTTGATAAATTTTGGAGGGATCCAGATAAAGATAGTATTAAAAAAAAGATATCTAGCTTAAATAAAATCACTTATCTTTTACAATGAAGACCTTAAATTTTAAAGTAAACTAAACCAATATAAGAATACTAAATTTTACTCAAAAAAGGATGCGGTTTGCCTCGTTGCGCTTTATCTTTATAAAAGGCATAACTAGGCAATTTCTGAGCATCACTTCTGGCTCTACTACAACTCCCACTCCCAGAACAGTCACATCGAAACGAATTCCAGGGCCATGGATCAGCTTTTATCTATCATCACCCTATGATATACCCTCCAGCCTACACCAAGGACCAACCTTAGCATTCCATCCAACCATAGAGTTGATTATGACCGAATGTTCTTAAACTTCAACGTCTTCGAGAATCAATGAATTTACTTATACGGCATCCTGCTCCAATCTTTGCATAAGCAGAAATAGAGACATTCGGTCCTATCACATCTAATAAAAATAAGAATTTTAATCACTGCCTCTGGATGTATCTCAGCGGTTGGATGAATGAAACAAGTTCCTATAGTTTGCACATCTGAGTAGTGCTCATTGTCTTTTTCTATCATTTCTGGACAATTGTTTTTGTAATGCATGAAGTATAAATGCTGGCAAGATAGCTTTAATACGAAAAGGAAATTTTAACGATCAAAGAAATTTAAACCTAGCTTATCCTCATGTCTATTCAGCATTTTGTAAAAGTCCTTTCTCTTATCAATCTCGAACAAGAAAACTTTGAGTTTATTACACATTGGCATGAAAAGCTCTTTCATAGTCTAAAACTTATTAAGATGCTCTAAAATCTTACCAGTACCAAGTCTGATAAAGCATCTCCATTCATATTGAGAAGAGACAGAGACTTCTTGAGTGTGTTTTACTTGTTGAGTCTTCCCGCATCCTCTATCTCGCTTAGTGCCATAAGTCCTTAAGAGTAATGATGATACTTGAACTCTGGTATTTAGCTGAACTAAGCATTTTGCATAAAAACGTAGCTCTTCACAAACTCTGATCCACTTTTTGTAGAATTTTGATACTCTCTTGGCGAGTCATTTTTATCTCTACCATAGTTATTTGAATGCTAAGAGAGTGACACGTTGTCAACATTATTTGTAAGGCCATCTCCTCCTGAAAAGACATTTTCTGACTCATTTGGTTCTTCACCTTGTGAGGGAAATCCAAACTCTGTAAAAAGTCTAACTGAAATGAAGTAGATTCCACAGTTGATAAATTATAACTCAAGAAATTGATATAATAAATTACCTACTTGATATTATTACTGATCTCTTGTTAAGTATTTTCTGCATAGTGAAGCATCTATTTCGTAAAGGGATCCATCGCAAATTATCCATAATTTAAGTGTTAATCCTCTTTTTCAATAGTGTATGTCACCGCTGTAATTACTTACATTTCTTCATTTTATTATAATATCAGATTCTTATAATTAAGGCGAGATTATCTAGATTGGAATCAGGATCCTGCTCCACTAAAAACCTTCCATGCTTTGCTCTTTCAGCTTGCAGCTTCTCGCACTCTCGTTCTTTTTCTCTATGGAAGTTGACGATGTCATGTAGTGGGAAGCTACAGCATAATCTGTATCTCATCACAAAGAGATGTTCTGGATTATCTTTCAGAAGGAGAGCTCGGTGCCTGAAGAGCACTCCTGCCTCATTATGGCGAGAGTCATCTTGAATATATGCCACAGTCTTAAAGGAAAAATCACTCAGGACGTCATCAATGAACTGAGAAAATTTCTTGGAATCAAATTTGCCAACCAAGAATACGTTTCTCACTTATTAGACTTCTGAGAGAGCGCGGATATGGTGATAGATAAGGGGATAGCCAGCCACTATATAAAGTTTCAAACTTCTTTACTTTAAAATGATTCGTAAAAGTTAATAAAACTCTTTGATTGAGTGATTCTTGAAGTCAAAAGATCCAGTTTTTATTAAGAATAAAGAATGGAGCTATGAATTCTCAAGATTTTTCAATTTATCCTTTAAGTTAAAGTGACTTACAAGGGAAAAGAGGACGAGGAATAGAAACTGACAATAAGAAGAACAAATTAGAGTTGCTTTTATTGGAATGAGTGGTTTTGCATTGAGAATAAGAATCACAATCGCTTGTATTGTCGACCTCATCATTAAGGAGGATCACTGCATTTATCATTTTATATTTCTATTTCTAAATCTGATTTGCATCTTATAAGATTTATTTTAATCTTCAAATGAGACTTATCGCTATCCCTCTAAATCATTTTTATTCCCAACTAGTAAAGTCAGCACATCCTGGGAGCATGAAGCACGCACCTCTTAAAGCCATTCGTTTAAGTTCTCGAATACTTTTATTATAAAATCTTTTCTTTTTTAATCGAAAGAACTCCTACTGGTAATTGAATAACCCATAATTGCGGCGTGGGCACCTCTATAGAAGATCTTAGTAATGGATCTGAAGCTCTCCTAGCCAGCTGTATCCCAAATCTGAAGCTTTAGAACTTTGTCCTCTACTCTTATCAAATAAGAACCGAACTCCACTCCGACTGTCACATCATGATCCTCCTTGAACTCGTTTTCTACTAGTCTTTTCAGAACACACGATTTTCCAATCCCTATATCAAGATTTAATAATTTGGAAGCATGTGAGTTGAGTAAGACGTATTCTGACGTAGGATTAAAGAAAAATGTCCCGATTTAGGGAAAAATTATTGTTAATATTGTGAGTTACCTGTGTCTCCTATTATGATGATTTTAAAAAGTGCATCGTGATAAGATACACTCCTGTCAGTTATCACCTCGTGCTTTATAAAAAATTAATGTAAGTAAGCTCGAATTATCCAGGTAACAGTTTTATTTAAATTAATCTTGAAAATGAGGTAAAACATAAATTCCACACAATTTAATCTACCCAAAAGTGATTTAGAAAACCTACTCAAGATAACTAGTTCTGATTTCTCCGATGAAGATTAAGAGAATCAGTGCCATAACAATTCTAAACTGGATTAAAATGAAGAGCATGGCTTTGACAATAAGTTCGCTTTAGCTTCAACAAAAGGACAGCAACAGAGTTTTTCAACTAAGTCTAAAACTCAATCCAGTAAATTCTCTCATTTCGATTTGAGCAAATACTTCAATCACTCTCTTTAATTAATGCTAGCAATTAATTTATATATCTTAGGATTTCTGAGGAAGAAGATTAAAATTAGGAATCTAAAGTTAATGGCCTATTAAGAATAGCTCCTGAGTTGCCAGACTAAAACTAACATAGTGAATTAGAAAAGCTTTAAATGACATACTAATTGAACAAAATTTAGAAATATGATTAAAGGACCACAAAAATTCTTTCATTACCCAAATCATTTGGCTTTCCTAATTTGCGGGAGCGGATTCTAGCTTATAAATATCACGATTAGAAGGAGAAGAAGGATATAAATCGATTCAGATTCGGAGGTATTGACATCAATTTAGTTTAGATGTACCCTCATTTAAAGTGAAACTAGCCCTAGGACATAAAGCAAAAGTTCATTCAAGCTTTGGATAGACCATCAATCTCGGAGAGATTTTAATCGTATCATCAATAAACAATCAAGAGAGAGTTCTAAATTTCTGATCTGAAGGCATTTGCTAGTAAAGTTATGAATGAGACAGAGATTTACAGTTCTTATAAATTAAAGAAAGAGCGAGGATTCAAATTGAACTCTGACTATAGTGAGTGCTCTTAATGGGATTCTGAGAGCACAGAGCTGGTTTAGCATAAGTAGTACAGTCAAGGATACAGCGATCTTTTGGAGATTGTGTCATAAGGCTTGAGAGTAATTTATCATGTCCGAGTAGAAAACAGAAAAGTTTCAAAGAATGCTTCTTTCAATTTAATTAATGCTGTTGAAACCAATAGTCGAGCTTCTGCCTTTTATAAGCAAGTACAGTTCAAATTTAAATTAAAATCTGAATTAAGATAAAATAATAAATGAAGAATTGTAAATTTATGGTAGTTAAGTTGTAAAGTAGATAACCCAATATAAAGCTTTTCCTGACATAGGATGGTATATCGTGATTCTTAACTAGTACGATAAGTGCTGGTTTTGAAAAATGATTATTAATTTACATTCCACAAATTTTACTTTTACTTTTATAAAGCTTTTCCTATAGCTTATTTATTAAAAAAAGTGTGAATTCTAATGCCATTATTCTTTTTTCCATTAAATTCTCAGCTATATTAAGAGCTTAAGAGTTTCGAAATGAAGTATTTGAGAGTTCAAAGCTTTATTTGAGAGGACTTAGGTTATCATAGTTGATGTTCTCTCTTAGTGAGGAAGAAATCGCTCTGAAGCATTTTGTATAGTTTCGAGAACCAGCTTGGTATTTGCTGTGGACTCAACATGAAGATGAAATAGATTTTATTTTTTACATAAATAGTAACACTGCTAATGAGACCTGCACATAGATTCAACTAAAATTTAATCAATGAAGCAGAGAGAATTTACAATCTTAAGGCAACTCAAGTTTGGAGTAATAAAACTAAAGAAGAATTATTCTTGGACAGGTATCTGTATTTAAAGTCCTTTTCTTGATCAAATCAATAGCATAAAATCAACTACATTATTCAAATTATTCTTTTTCTTAAATTCAGTTTTTATTTTAAGTTAAAAAACTTAATATAAAAGATTCGTGCCTTAGATGAGCAATTTTATCGATACTGTTGAAGGCAAAATCTTCTCTTGCTCCCTCGTTATTCAAACTTTTGTTGCCAAAGGTTTCCATTGCAAATTTAATAAATTAATAGGTTATTTAATTATATAATTATAGCCATAATTCAGATATCTCAATCCTCATAGATAGTTACTGTTTTAAGAATCAATTGTTATTTATAATAGCGGAGCCTATATTATGAAGATGAGACTTCTTTTATTGACTTTGGTGTGACAGTATACTCGAGGATCTGTACTATTCTCAAATTAAAAGTACATAAAATAAAATTCTTGTTAGTAGGGAGTCTAAATCATATTTCCGCCATATTCATTTGGTCCATAGTTCAAAGCTGATGGCAATTTGCTTTGAGCTCCTTCCCCATTCTATATCTGAGAGAGGTAATTGGTGTAGTTGTTTTCGAGTTCTCCACGGCTACTTTCTTGCTTTAATTTAAGAAGATTTGAGGAGGGAGAAATACGTGAATTATATTTCTTAGCAGAGGTGCGCAAGCTCTCTGTGAGATAATTGCTCTAATTCCCAATCATTCCATATCTTTGCAAACAAAATAAAAAATAGTAGATTAAGTAGTAAAAGCATGTTGAATTGTATCTTCTACATCTTTTTAAAGTTCTAAGCAAGAGTCTCCGTTACTTAAAAGCTCCTATTGGAGTTTTCTTCGTTCGGCCTTCTATTAAAACTTGCATTTAGGTTGAAAGGAGCAGCCTAGGGCTATTTAAATTTAAAATCTTACTTGCACATAAGTAATGAAAGATAAGTATTTCTGTTGTTAATCAGGTGAAAAATCGCTGTTTAATTAGTTCCCAGATAGCTGCTTTTAGTTTTAGATAGCAAAGCTATTACTGTATTGAGCAATTCTATGATGGTGCTGCATTCTCTGCTCTTGTCTACCAACACTCATGGTTTGAGAATGCAAGCTTGCTTTTGCATGTCTAGTGGTTTAGTGATTTATAATAGATCAAAATCAAATGCAATGATACTACTGCTAATTCAATTTATTATTACCTCCAACAGCTTCTTACATTTAACCACCCATGCCAATTCTATTCGTCACACTCAATTATCTCTGTTACTACTATACTATCTGACTATTAAGAGTTGTCAGCTTTGGTAATTATTATTGTTGTTGCTGCTGCTGCTAATTTTAGAATGAGGATTTATTCAACTCATTTTGCAAGTAGTCCTCCTCAGCCGCTGCTATGTCTGGTTTTGGGGTAGTTAAAAATACCGAAACATCTCCTTTAACTCAATATAAAATTTCTCCTGAAATGTTTGGATCACTGGCTTTATTGATAGGTGTTTTGAGTGCTTTCATATCCATAGACTCATAGTATTGTTGAGAGTTCCTTTGGCCAGCTATGACTGACCTGATCAGAGGCATTTTAGAAGAGGATCCTAATTCTATCTAGCGCACTGACAGCTAAGATTGGTTATGAGACATTATAGCACTCGTGCTGTTTAAGGGCTTAGATGGAGACCTTTTTCCAAGAGAGTATTTCAAGAATTTAATTAAATCAAAACTTAAAGATAAGAAATCAAGAATTCGGTGGTCTTCTTTCCTTCAAGTTGTTAGCGATAGATCACATCTTGAAGAATATTCTTGTTCCTTTGAATAAGTCTCTACGAATCTTAAGCTCTGTGCTTCAACTACTCATCTCTGTCTCTCTATATTCTTTTAAGCAGTGAATTTAAAGCAGCCTGCTATTTTCCACGTAGCTTAAAATAAATTTAAATTATACAGTTGTATTTAAAGCTTAATAACTTCTTTATCTATTTTTTCCTATGCTAACTATTCTGCCTTTAGTCTCTCCTCGGTCTCTATCTTATCTGCTATCCTTTTACAATTATAAAGATTAAATTTTTAATTAAGAGGAATATTATTTAAATTATTAATATGAATTCTCTGCCTTTTCATATTCCTTGAGTGCGAAGTGTTTTTTCTCCTAACTGCGCCAACTCATGCACTCTTTGGAGAGAGTATAAATGACTGGATAAATCTGTTTCATCTGCACCTGCAGCTACTCAACTTCCTAATCATGCAATATATTTTTCTCTCTTTCATTAAAACTTTTTATGATGCTTTTGCTTGAGTTTCTCAAGTGATCTGTAAGCAGCTGCTTCATAGTCCGTCATGTATTTATCCCAAGCGTTAGAAAACTCAAGAAACTGCTTTTACTGCATATTCTCAATTTACTCTAGTTCATTCCTTTGAGACAACTATAAATTTCTCTACTGCCTTTCCATCTCTGTAAACAAAAGTCTCATAAATATCTTATAATCTAAGAACTTTATAAATAGACAATAATTACTAAAAGTCAAGGGTTGTGACTATTAGAAGGGGGAAATATAGGATTTTGAAAAGATATCTTTAAGCGAGCAGTTGAAATTTTTCTCGTGCAATTTTCGCAGGAATGTACTATAGGTCTTTTTCACACTTTTTCTGATAATCGTTTAGTAATCTATGAACAAAAAAGTGAGAAACGCTCAAACTATTTGGTAAGGAAAAATAAACAAAGATAAAATATAACATAACATAAGAAGCTAATTAATCGAATCTCAATATTTAAATATTCAAGTTTTTATTATTCAAGTGTTATATTAATAAATATGATACTTGAATTGACATTGTTGGAGTGGCTTTGCTTTTATCTTAGAAATAATATCTTATTATCTAAATTATAATTTGAACTTAAAATTTTAACAAAGTACAGCTCAAGACCCAAAAAAACATCCAAGCAACAACTTAAACTTCGATCTATCTACACTAAGCCTTACAAGACTTACATCAGACACCAACTACAAGTTTGACTTTTTTGAATCTAAATCTTTGACATGCTTAGCAACTAACTTTCATCTTTGAACCCTGAACGACTGAACAAATTTGAGCAAGCTCCAACTTTGAGAGAAAACTCACAAGGCACCCAGGCTAGTTTGAACTCTGGCAGCGTGGGGGGAGTTTTCACAGAGCCCACTCCGCCTATACATCATTTGGACTCTATCAACTTGAAGAAGCTTGACTAAAGCTACTCGAGCATCCCTTAGACTGATGAAATATCACATCCCTACTATGACTCTGGCTAGAAACTTTCGAACTAGAACTTTGGCAAAAGTGAAGTTGGAGACCTAAAGAATGAGGCTAAGCTTGATGAAGAACCTTCCTACAGCCTACTGAACTTTTCTGAGCACTTCCAGGACGACTTAGATTTCAGTTTAGAGAGTGCAAACTTACTTGGATAGACTAGCGCCCTCTAAAACTCAACTTCAAAGCCTAGTGGTTATGCGGATCTATCAACAATGACTAAGATGAAAGGCGAAGTTAAGCTTGCTGCTTCAGGCAGCGACTTATCTGTTGATTCTGGTCTTGAGAAGGAACAAACATCTGCTACAAGCAACGAGAGGAGCTTATTTGACGGAGGATCCTTGGGTTCTGGACAAAACTCTCTGCATCAGACACCTTAGGCTCAACCACCGAAGTGCGTTAATTCCCCTATTTCTACTTCAACTTTGCATCTGGGTTAAAATCTGAGAGCTGAGTCCTCCTCTTCTTCCAACAAGTCTTTTTCATCAGGTCTGCTTCAGCTGCCAACACTTTCCAAGAGTGCCTCAGGAGCTTCAGCTTCTAAAGGAGCTGTCAAAGAGGATGAGGAAATGGCTTTGGCTAGATCTATATTTGTGAAAAATGTTGAATACTCAACTACGAAGAAAGACCTTGAGGATCATTTCAAGGAGTGCGGGGAAATGCTCAGAGTGACTATCGCTACTGACAAGATGAGTGGACAGCCTCTTGGACATGCCTATATTGAGTTTGCGACGATTGAAGGAGCACAAAGGTCAAAACTTCTGAATGAGAGCCTATTCAAAGGACGACAGATCACAGTGCAGCCCAAGCGGAAAAACAAACCAGGCCTAGGAAGAGTCAATGCTTAAAACAACAAGATTCTCATGCAACAGACTTAAATGATTGCACAAGCTATGGCTTTTCAAGGAGGAATGGGTATGATGGGAGGTATGGGCTATTATGGAGGTGGCATGCCAGCTCAACGGGGAAGAGGTGGTTTTGGTGGTGGAAATATGATGGGAAGAGGAGGTATGATGTTTGGACCTTTTGCTAGCAGAGGTGCAAATAGAGGAAGAGGAGGCCGCCCCTATTGAGGATGAGTTTCTAGCAGTAGCAAAAGTTGATCTCAGACTTGAAGAGGTCTTCACTTGCTTATGCATTGGTTTCTAAGCGTAATATTTCAGCCTCTCTTGGATTTGAGTTATGAGGAGGACTGAGCTATCCTTTAGCCAGACTTTCAACTCAATGAAATTGAGAGATTTTAAAGGATTATCGAGGAGCTACTAAGTTTCTTTTGATTCTGAAATGAGTTGCAAAAGCCATAAAGATTGACTTATTTATTTAATTTTGCTAAGAACTTATTTCAAATTATATTTTCACTGCTATAAAGAGAAGTAACCTGATAAAAAATTAATTAAGAAATAAAGAGAGTGACCAAATTTTCTCATCTTCTTGAAGTTGAGCTTGTTAAATCTTTGCTACTACCCTTTCCTTTCTCTCCTCTTCGAGGACTTCTGCTTCTCTTAGATGACCCATGATGTCCGTGTTTCCCCTTTTGCTTATCTCTTTCTCTGTCACGGTCTTCGCGGCCTCTACCTGACTCCTTGTCTCTGTTCCTTTCCTTTTCCTTCTCTCTTTCTTTTTCCCTGTCTCTCTCGCTTCTTTCTTCTCTATAAGACTCTTTTTCCCTCTTCCTATCTTTATCGCCTCTATCTCTCCTTTAGTCTCTGCCACTCTCCTTCTCATAATGCTTCTATGTGTCTCTTTCCTTGTTTTCCCTTTCACTTCTGTGATAGCCTGCACCTCGGTCCTCAGAGTATTTACTTGACTTTTAGTGATGATCGCCTTGCCTGTAAGTGCTTGAACTATAATTGGAGCCTCCTTGGTTATAGGTATGTTATTAAGCTATTGCAATCTAAGGGGCTTAAGCACCTGCACCACCCATCATCATTTAAGGGTTCATAGCTGCAGGATTCATCATTCCGATCATGGGATAAAGAATCAGAAACGAAAAATAAAGGATTGACTCCAGCTGCCATTTACATCTAGGGTCTAGCCATGGGGTAAAACAAAAAGATAATGGGATAACTACCTGCTGCCATCATTCCTGTCATTCCTGGGTAAGCATAAGGCACGCCATAGTAAGGCTATCTAAACATTGCCGCTTAGTTCATTTACATTTGATTCATTCCCATAGTTAATCCTGATTGCATCATATTAGCAGGGATTTGCCCACCCATCATTTAGTAGCCTTGCATCATCTAGTTCGCTAATGGTTAAGCCATCTTTAGTGCTTAGTCTTGATTTTAACTTATCTACATACTTTTTTTTGCATCCTCATTTTCTTATTTGCCTCCAATTTCTTCATCTCTAGTACTTCTATCTCCCCCTCTTGAAGACTTTTCTCTCCTCAAACTTATATCTTTTTAGCCTTTAGGACTCATAAAATCCTCTAGAAACATCAATTAAGTAGTTAAAATAATTCAATTCCTACTATATTATAATCAGATCTATTTCATCCATAGTGTACTCATTTTGCAAAGGTTTTGCCACTTTCGAAGGCCTTTCGTTTTGAGAAAAGTTCTATGAGCTACTCTGTGTGGATCTAAGACTCCTCTCTTTCTCTCTATTTTGAACTAGTTCCTTTCTTTTTTGAGCTTGGCCTATATACTCTACTTTGTACTTGTTCTGAGATTAAAATATAAAGAAAGAAAGAGCGCTAGCAATTGCATTCTTAGAGCCAGAAACCATAGCACTTAATAGAGCCTGATTCTTAAAACGATTTAAGTACAAGTATATAGTTAGAGAAATAATTAATTCTGACTCTTTTCTTGGTCTCCTATTAGTTTGCATAATTAAGAGCCTGTGTCCCAATTGACTTCTTCACCATCTCTGAACTTATTTACAAAAGAAGAGATGGCCTTATTGTAAATACATAATGCTAAATTAGATTGAGTTCCTCGTTATCTCTAAGTTAGTTAACCAAGTGCTTAGTTTTTGTATGTTAGATTTCTGCGAACATAAGCCACTGCACATCTAGCACTCCATCGTATTGAGCAGGATAGAGCTCTAACCAATCATCGCCTGCTGGTCTAATTTGATCTCAAATAGCAAAACAAAATCAAGATATTTTTATAATCCTATTATTAGTTACCAATGAATATAATTTATCAATCCATATTAATTTATGAAAAATTTAAGGATCTCTAAAAGAATCTTGAGATTGCGTATCAATTTAGACAATGCTCTCAGTACTTTGTTCCTTGGGAGATTATTGTGATTTTAGCTTAAGAGTGAAGACTCCCTAAAATGCGTTTGAGTTTCTTACTGAGACAAAGAAGATGAGGTTCTACTTTTAGCTCTGAGAAATAATGTCAAGCATGCTTTGAGTGAAGCACCATTCTCCTTGAGATATCGACTTCATAATGTAGTCCGAAGTAGGAGACTTAATCAGGAAAAATCTAGCATTTTACATCAGCTCAAATAGAGGATATTTAAATAAATAGGCATAGATAATAGAGGATTCTTAATCTCAGGCAGCTTCTGTTCTTAAAATTACCTCATATTATAGATAAAAACACTTATTGTGGAGCACTAGATTGATTAACTTGAAGTTGAAATTCTCTTCTTAATTGTTTGTCTCTAAGAATGATAGGGTCAGTTTCAGTTTCACCCTCTTCTTGTCCATTTCCATCTTAAAATTGTATTTTTCTTCATTCCGTCAAAAAGAATAACCCATATACATATCTTAGCCTTAGCCAATATTAAAGATGCTTTCATTTTGTTGAGCGCTTTTCGTCATCTTAAGAATTTGCTCCATGAGTTTGTAATTAGCATGGTTGAGTTGAAGCTTCAGTTTTTCCTCGTCACTGAGAGAATTTTCAACTTTGATTATTTCCTGTTCAAAAAAGCGCTAAAGAGGTAAGTTTGGCAAAATCTAGCGCATATTCCCATCTATCTGAGATATATCAAGATTAGGAACTACAGCTTAGCTCTCTGAAACTGCATTTGCCCCTTCCTCTTCTTTAATTTTTAAGAGATCAGCAGTTGATTTTTCAGTCGCAGCCTCTTTAGATGCAAAATTAATTTATTTATAAAAGATGTTTAATGCAGGCTTGAGCTTTTAAAGACAGTAGGGACATTTTTCTCTTGTAACATGAGTCTCACGATGCAATTAAGAAATATTAAAATGCACTATAGACAACAAGATATACCGCAACAGCTCAAGATAACTGGGTCAGTAATCAAATGTGGCTTCTTTTCTCCTGGCACCGGTACAGGACATGTAAATTCCTTGCCGATCTTTTTCAAACTATAAATTGATATTTAAATAACACTGATATGGTTTGAAGAACTTACTCTAATGACAAAGTCTGGAACTTATAACTTACTTACGTTTTATATCTAAAGTATATTTTTATAATTCTCTTTTCTTGCTTACTCTCTTCATCCTCCTCCCCTTCTATTTTTTCAGCTTCGATAGTCTTGCTTTGCCCTTCTTCCACTTCTTCGGTGACTCTCTTTCCCTCTTCTCTTTCATTCTCTTCACCATTCGCTAATTTCCCATCTGCGGCATTTTCAGTGGCTGGATTTGCGTTTAGAAAAACTCCTGGCTTGCTTTCAATCCTCACTTTTCCTCCATGTTTGTCGATAGTCGCTCCACTCTGCTTTGGATTATAAGTAAACTCTATTGGCTCCCCACTCATTATGGGAGTCCTTAAAACCACAACACGAGTATTGGCTTCAATATAGCCTTCTGAGATCTCCTTGTGAGAGTTCATATCTAACAGAACTATCCTGTCGCTCTTTTTATCCGCAAACACTATCAACCAACAAATTAACAAACCGAATAAAGATAATGAATAAACAAGACTAGCTAATGAAGGAAAATAGCCAGATGTTCTTTGGCTAAGAGATTATTTGAGGTTAAATTTATCTTTGTTTGACTTACAAACCTTCTTTTTCTTTTCAAGATGCTTTTTTATTTCATCATAGGATACCACAAGCGAAGGAAAAGTCAGTCGCTCAAACTCAGCCTCACTATTAAACTTAATGTAAATGCTGCTACTTCTCATTTTATTATATTATAATTATTTATTGGAGTAATACACTTCTTATTATTATTTGTATCTTCCTTAACTTCCTTCCTCCAATTTTAAATTCCATTCTACTTTTTGCCTTTTCCAGAGAGAGAAATGCGATTTGTATTAAATTTAAATAATGGAGTTGAGCAAATTTTAGAAGCGGTAACAAACATGAAGAATTTAAATTCGAAATAATCTGATTATCACTAACACAACTCTTAAAAAGAAGCAGGACAATAATAAATGAAAATGAATTGGAAGTAAAACTTAGCCTCACATGCTCACCTATCAAATCTATTTTGTCCATTTCTTAAATGAGAGTTAAAAATAAATCTGCATCTCTCCCCTTGAATTAGAACTTACTAGGGGTTTATGAGACTGCAGACTTCTATCCACAAAACAGTCATCACACAAATACCAAATGCTAATACAACCGTAGCTTAAAGCGTGAATAGCACATCAACCATTAATTTGAATACTAAACAACCAGTAATCTTAAATCAAAAGCTAGACACATCACAGAGCATGATTTATTTCCCACAAGAGAATTACTATCAAGAAGAGAGGTATTCACAATTAAGTCAAAATAGAAGAAAAGGAGAGTAAAAATATAATATGAGTGGCAATAGTTAGGATTAGGAAGATTATATACAGGATGAGGCTGATAATTTTCAAGAGCAGAACTTAATTGGAGAGTATTTGAGACCTAATGGAGATACAACATACCCTTAAAGCTTGAATAGGAGCCTCAAAGAGTCTACAATAGTGACCAGACCCTATGAAGATGGGGAGGAAGACTATCTCGACTATGATTAACAGCAATTTATAGAAGCATTTTTTGGATTATTTAAATTTGACGGGAAATAGAATAAGATGGCTAAGAGGAACTTAGAAATTTCTCTCTCTTAGCCTCCCACACTTATAGAGGCTTCTTATCCTATTCCTAGATAAATTCATAATCATAATGCACGAGCATAAGAAAATAAATCTTAGAAACATCCATAAAATGATCACTCTTAAAATCAAATGAAGTAGTAAGACAGTCCTCTAATTTATCAAGGCTAAAGTTTGGACTCAAGCAATTAAGGTCACGTTTTTAGCTCAATTCAACTAATGTCTTAGGATAGCCACCAAAGACATTAAATAATCCTCAAACAGCATGAATTACAATTCCACTAGGAGCAGGAAAATTTAATCTATGGAAGTCAAAATGACGCCTATATTTATCAAAGTTTAAGTCCTGGGGCGATTGACTCAGCTAACACACGAGCAATCAATTTTTCATAGAGCAGATCTCCTGCTCATCAGCAAATGAATGATAGTGGTACTTATAATGATTTGAATTTTGGGAATCCCATTAACAATTAATTCTAGAGCAGAAGTCCACAATAAAATTCATACCCGATTTCAGTGTCATAGGGAGATCTATTAACCTCTGGGACAAATTTAAAAACAAGTGATCTAAACAGAGCCCATTATAACATATTGAATAGCTAAGAAGCTCAGAATATTTTCCCTTCATCCTAGAAGCAATCTAAGATTAGCAACTTCATGAGTATGGTCCCATAATAAATTAGTTTGAAAGGTTCGATGAATTTGAAAAGCAGTTAAATTTCAAACCAGAATGTAGACCTTGATTAGAAATATTTTAAGATATTGATATGATTATAGCCAATCTAGAACAGAGTAGAATTACGATTTTCTGACTTAATCATAAGGTTCTTAGGTTTAGGATCCCTCTATTGCCTCAAACTATATGGGCCATTCCTATTATAACCCAAATCAATAGCATCTAGGTACGATTGAAGAAGAGGATTAAAAAACTGAAGGCGCAACCTACAGACTGTTCAATAATTACAGTGAGACAGGGAGACTTGTAGAAATGGGAAGTCACTCCAAAGAGTATGTGCTTTAGTAAAATTCTTAAAATTTCAGACACCAAGATTCACAGGAAAGTAATATCGATGGACATCGAATCTTCTCTTACGAAGAAGAAGCAAATTATTGTTTAGTATGTTTAAATAGAGAAGAAGAAAAGATCGATATGCCAGAGATTATAGTCACCGAAACTAAAGTAGACCAGGATGAAAATAAGATTCAAATGCAATTGAACGACATTCTTAATACGTAAAATGAAGAAGGGTATCAGGATTTTTAAGAGGAGCAAGAAGATGAGACGTAAAGGCTGCTTTCAGAGTCATTAGGCTTGCAGGATACAGAATTCAACGATAATTTGAAAATGCTTTATCATAATTTTGAATTAATTTTTTTCTTAACTTTTCA
Source organism: Tetmemena sp. SeJ-2015 (assembly GCA_027382625.1). Classification (NCBI taxonomy): domain Eukaryota; phylum Ciliophora; class Spirotrichea; order Sporadotrichida; family Oxytrichidae; genus Tetmemena; species Tetmemena sp. SeJ-2015. The sequence goes on from JAJKFJ010022575.1 coordinate 145,906, forward strand.
AATCAGAGGAGAGTCTAGAGCAGCAGGAAAATGATGGAAAATTTAGGCTTAGAAATGCGAAAGTTAGCGTCCTCGATCTGAGCTTTTTCAAACCTTATAAACTCAGCTAACGAATTGCAAGACTGGCCTGATATCTGAGTTATAAATCAAGCATCACCAATTAGTTCTCTAACTCGATCAAATGCTAGAGAAGGCCATGGACGAGATTTTCAATCAAGAAGCCGCAATAGATGGAACTCTTAGAATAAGAAGTTAAGTGTAACCATGACAGATTTTAAGATTTAGAGAGTCTGCAGCAGATGATAGATTTAAAGATAAGGATGGAGAAGAAGACCAAATTCGTGCAGTATTACCCTGATATGATCAAGCAATGGATTTAGTAATTAGTTTTAACAACTGCATTTATAAATGCGAGAACTAGCTGACCAAAATTAAATAAGAAGAGAGGACTAATTAAGATCAGAGAAAGGATTTTACAAAAATGGCGCAACTTAAAGCCCCAAGCTTTGATATTGTTCTATAAAATATGAGCCAAAGGAATAAAAACTAGCAGTCAATTAGCTAGAATCAAAATGAGAGTCCTATTATAAATAAGTCAGTCCAGTGTAATTTAGCAAAAGAACAATCCCATTCCAATCATAAACTATAACCTTAAGTTTAGAAAAGCTAATAGAATTGCTATCACGATTCTAAGAACCAAGGGGCTTAACTTATAAACAATAACTCATAAAGGTCAATAGCCACACAGAGAACATAGAATGCTTCCTAAACTACAGAGAGATCTTAAGTCCAAGAGCAAATTGCGAATCAATCTTCGAGGAAATAAGACTAAGAATTAGATATGCACGCAAAGATGGTGGCAAGGCAATTAAGATAGCTCAAGAATGATACAGAATATGCCAAAAAGTTGATCTTAAATGAAAAAAAGTTAGATCATCTGATTGAGGTGCTTGAGAGATCCAAGGACAAAATTTTCAAGAATAGCATTGAAGCCTATGAAGAAAATCAAAGCATGATACAGATGGAGATAAACAAGGCCACTGATAGAAAATCACATAGAGATAGGACTGATTCCGTGTATGATAATTAGAGATCCATCAGTGCACAGAGTGAAGCAATAAGCTAAGGAGCCATCTTAACTCTACATTCAATTTAATTTTTTTAAAATATATTTAGAGAGTAATTCATAAAGATACGAACAGGAAAAGAGGACTGCAGCATCAAAATAATCTATCTCTGCAAATTCCTAAGTCCTTAGTCATACTTCGGAGAACCTAAACTGATTCATATAGAAAATCACAATAGCTCCTTTCAAAATATTTGAGTATCCTTCTCTTTAGTTGAATATAATTTCAAATGAATCAAGAATACTCAGCAATCGTGTGTCACGAAGGGTAGGGAGAGAAAGCGGCTGACATCTCGAACATTAGTGCTTATTAAATGCTTGATGTAAATGAAACAAGAAGAGACTTGTAAAGATCACATTTTTAATGATATTGATTCTCTTATTGATGAATATATAAAGAAGACAGGCCAGTATGGGAAGTCAAAGAGAGGCAAATTAAGTTAGTGTTCCCCTCAGATAGAAACTACCACCTACAGTTTCTAGAGATGAGCATCAATAAAGGTAAGAAAGAACTTTACAGAGCGCTCATAATCAAAGCTGCAATATACCACACCACAATAGAGTTAAGTTTAGGAATATCTTATCAGTAAGGATTAGAAAGTATAAGAATATGAGCTCTAGCATAAATAAATCTAATTCATATTATTGAATTAAAATTATTTCATTCATTTGGTTTAGTGCAAGCCGAATCAATATTTTAGACCTGAAGAGAAATAACAATCAATGAGAGGTATAAATTAAGTTAGCTAAGATTAGGAAATGATCTAGCATTCTCAGTCTAATGGAAATCTAACTCACCAATATAATGTAATTTAATTAAATTTATCCTTCTAAGTTTTCCAATTTAGCTAGGTGGGTTTTAATTAGCTAGTGAATTTACCATGTTCAACCTCTAATCTGTAAAACTAATCAATATCGTTTCCACGCACTTCAAACATTAGCCAACTAAAAGACAACTAAGGGAAGGAAGCCTCTAATTTCTAATCCTCTAGTCTTTCACCAGTCTCTCATCAGAGTAACCCGATTATCAAACAGCTCTACCAATACCAAGAGTAGAAGAGACAGCAAGTTTAGGAAATTTCAAAGCCTGATATTTAGTAGCCTCTTTCATAGCAGCCCTCCTATAGAAATACTTATGCTGGACTGTACTTCGATAAACTCAGCTAGAGAAAGGAAAGCAGCATAAGGAATAAAGCCCTAGATAGATAATAAAGCGGAAAATGGGAAAGCAAAAACAATAATCATCAAAATAAAAGTGTTGAGGGTCTCTCAAGTCCGCAATAATTTATAGATTATTCAACCTTTTTTAAGATGCTTATATTATAATTATAGATAAAAGGTCAAGCGCTCACAAAGAAAACAATGCAAATGTTTCTAACTAGAGTACGAGCATTAAGGACTACCACTAAGTCAGAGAGGGATTGATGTACAATCTTCATCAAAATCATCATCATCAAATGCATAAGAGCAATTAGAGTATTTTAAGTTACAGAGACTCAAACAGGAAATCAGTTGGAGACATAAATGAAAGAGAATCAGCAGTCAATTATGAACTGATATATAAAGATAAAAGCGCAAAAGAGGTTATTCAAAAGTCTCGCACCCTTATTCAATACTGAATAAATTTCATGTAAAAGCACTCAAATTTAATCATGTTACTTTTATAATTATGACAAAATTTAGAGAGAATATAAAATAGAAAAACTATTTTCAAATAGAACTGGGATCTAATTTTCCGAACCTAATAAAAGTTGTTTCTATTTTCTGAAGATATTGATGATTCTTTTCATCCTTTCATTTGATTTATAATAGCTAAATAAAAAGATAAGTAGCCACTCAAAAGATACTAGGGAGCAAGTTGGTTTGAAGAAGGGTGATAATAGTTTTATATTGAGCTCAAGGCGAAAAGATAAACCGAAGAGCAGTTCAGTCATTTTCCAAGAGGTAAAAAGGAACAGCGAAAATAGAGGTAACGGAGAGATCAGAGTGTACTTAGATTACTGTAAAGGAATCTAACATTTAGAATATTCTTAACTATTATATTTAACTAATCAAAGATGAAGTAGACTATTATAGCTGCACTATTCTCCGTCAGGGTAAATACACGGTCCACAAATTTTAAAACAAGCTACTCAACTTATAACAGTAGTTTATTGATCTATTAAGGTTTTTTACTACTCAGAAAGCTTAAAATTCCCTCAGATGATAGACCTAATTTCTGTTTGGGAGTTATATCACGATAATCAAATTACGAAAGAGCCTTTAAAATGCTGAGAACGGAAGAGGATCTTCGGAAATTAGTGAGGGACATGAATTGTGACCAATATTCTCCTCTAATTCTGGAATTGAGATTTAATAGGAATATTTGAAGAAATTTATTGATTATATTTTTAAGCACTAGATTATTAAAGATTAATGCCAATATTTTATAGTTATAGAAAGAATTGACATTTGTCAAAGATTTTAATAAAATACACTCTGAAAGAGCTATTCCTAATTACAATCTAAAGTGAGCTTATATATTTAAGGCTTCAAATTTCATCCACTCTAATTTTCCTTTGGTTTATTTCTCTCTGCACTGCATTAAATCCTCTATCGAATCCCTCGTTTTATTCTTGCAGCTCTCCCAAGTCGTTAAGAAGATCTGCTAAATCATTGCCTGAGAATTTAAAATTCCAAAAATAAATTTAAGAATTGCTTGACTATATCTGGGATTTGCTCGGCTAACTTAGAAATTACCTTGGGCTCCACTTTTAGAGTTTTGAAGGCCTTGACAAGGAAATAGATTTCAAATGGGAAGTATGGTGTGTCGTTCGCTCTGCTGAATATCCCTTTTCAACCTCTTTAATTGCCTTTTCTTTTAACAGGAACAGTAGTTTCTTACAATAATCAATATAGTTTATAAAGCTGATAATGATTTAGAAAATAGTTTCTTGTTCTGTCTGGAATCGCTAATATCAGCATAGCAATGTAGAAGTACACTGACAGAGGATAGTTTCAGACTATCAATATTGGTCTTGATGATTTCCTCTAGATCATGAACAATTGGCATCTGCCTGCGGGTCTAAACATTTTTGAAGCATTGCAGAGCATTCAAAAATGGATGAGACAAAATATTAAACTTTTATTTCGAGCATTGACGATGCCTGTTTCATCTAGATTCTAATGGTTGCGCTCCATATGAGAAGCCAATTCTTCATAGAAGGTAGTTTATTGAACTCCAACTTACTGATAAAGCTTAGCCAACGCCATCAGCTCATTTATCTCTATAGAATACAAGTTGTTTACTATTTGAGGCTGCAATTTTATAAATAGCTTCTAGCGCGCAGAATCTCCATCGTACAGGGATTTAAGAATAGGATAGATGTCTTGAGGTTTGATAAATATGCAAATGTTTTATAGCAATTGATGAAACTTATTTTAAGATAAAGTCAAGATGGTTTCCAATGTATTTGTCTAAAGAAGCGAAGAAACTGGACTTTTCAGCTCTAGAAAGTGAAAAACTTTTCAAAATGATAGCCACGTCTGTTGAGTTCAACTAACTTTGTCTATTTAAAATCTCATTCTAAAGACTCTCGTTCACCTTTGGCATCTGACTCAACACATTTGTTGTACAGAAAGCTATATTTAGATTTAAATGAAATTGAAATAATTCTAAAAAGCCGTGGTAACGTTAATGAGCTCAACCTTTGAGAAGAAGATGATATTTTTAAGAGCAAATTCCTCAGCCATTATCATTATTTCCTCTGGCTGATAATCTTCAATCTCACTCTCCAAGTTAAAACAGTTAACCGTCAACATTTTTTTAATTAAGTTGTACTTGCCGATTATTCCACAAAGGAACGAAAATTCCTTATTATTCATATGAGGGACATCCTGAGCGAGTAAGCTTTCAAGTTTATCATATAGCACGGGATATGCCACAGGACTGGCAATCTCTATTGCTTGGCGGAATATTCTTAGGAGCTCATCTCTTGACAGAGTGTGGAAATCTTCTAAACTTTACTACAATATTTTTTAAATAGTAAACGATTGCATTCTAGTCTACTTGAGAGATCAAGTTATTCATAACCTTATCCTCAAGAGACTTTATTGCCTTTTCATTCAACAGATACATGTGCTTTTCTTTTCTAATTACTTTCAGCACGTCTAGAATTCTCATACATGCGAGAGGACTCAGAGCTAAAATAAATTCAAAGCAATTTTCTAATTAGCTCCTCCCATTCTGAACTTATCGCTTGTTAAGATGCCGATTGCGGCCGTTATTTTTCTCCAAAAATCTTGCTCATCAAACAGCATTCCATAGGCAAATTACATAGCATAAGATATATCTTCACTCTCTTCAGGATCAAATGAACTAGGGCTGCTTGCTCTGTACCTTATATATTAAAGGAAGTCAAAATATTTTAGATGTACACATGCTTTTTGTCATCTATCTCGATTATGATCTCTGGTTCTTTATCAAAACTAATGAATTTTAGGTTATCTATATCATATTTTATAATCAAGTGCAACATCTGTAAGCTTATTATTGAGTTCTCCAAGTTCGAGCATAGTCTTCTTGAATAGTTTTCCAAAAAAATCATGGTGAATTTCTACCTCTCAAGATAATTATTTTTAATCATAATGTGATAAAATAAACCTCTTGTTCGTTTAATTTGATTCCACTCGTCATAAAGAATTCAATGAACTTTCTCATGACTTTCATGCCGTTTTCACTCTCCAGTCTTATAGATTTAATGAAGTTAAACAGCTCCTACTTCTGATGAGGACTTAAAGGCATCTCATAATCGCTATAAATAGAATCATTAAATACTAAAGCTATCACTATCTTTTATAAAGTACACTATTTATTAATTGATGTATCATTATTTTTGAAAATCTTGATCACTTTCAACCTATTCGTGTCTCTAAACAGTCTATTATTTCTTAACTTCACTAAATTGCGCCTCTTTTATCTCTTTATTAGCTTATGTATTGCTTTAGGGCTTCCCTTGACTCGCATTCTTAAAAATAAATTAGTAAAACATATGACAGTTTCTTAGGTTGTGTCTGTGCATAATCTTGGCTACTTCTGTATGTCTCAGAGTCTGATCCGCTAGAGCTTCCATCCTAATTGTGCTGCTTATTTTCTATCTACTATAAGAATTCTGCATACTCCTGCTGCTTTCTCCCCTCAATTTCCTGAGCTTCTAATAGCTTTTCTTCAGGTGTACGGTAATCAAACTTCTATATGACTTATATAACCCTCTCCTCTTTAAACTAAAGCTTAAAATTAAATTAATTAAAACCTGTAAAGTAAATTTTAGGTGCCTATTTCTTGACATCTTTGCCTGCATGATTGCCGAAGTAGGAACTGCCCTACTTTCTTTTTACTTCTTACTGCTTCTTTTTCTAATTCTGGCTGAAAGTACGCTAACCACAGTTGAAGAGTCTGGAGTCGTTTGCTTTTGAGATTTTGAGACCACTCATCTGTCTGTTTATATTAGAGGGGGTGATTAACTTGCAAAGGGTGAAGAACTGTCTGCCTGTAATTTGTATTTATGTGGACATTAGTTGCAGCTTTTATTGTGATTGCTAGTTCTAATTGAATAACTGCTTTTGAATTGTATGCATGTCTCTCTGACTTTAGTTCTATAAAGCTGCAGTTTATTAGCTTTGCTGCTGCAGAATTTAAAGTAGAGCAATTTTGGATTAGGGTTGGGCTCCCACTCTCTGGGTTAGTAGTTTTCGCAAGTTCATAATTAAATAAACCCTTTGAAATCAAAATGAAGCAAGAAATAAATAATTATTGGGTTTAGTGACGCAAATAGGGCTAAGTTTTAATTATTAAGTGCTCTATAATATTAATTTTCATGGCTCTCATTTCATTTTCTCATTCTCAGAGTATGAGTAAAAAGAATTTAGCTGCTTATTTCATCTAGATAAGAAAAAAAAATGCTAAGTGAGAATTATAATATAAATATTTAAACTATAATAATTTGGAATGGCGAGCAAACAAGGTTACGGAGCGGACTTGCGCAAGTTCATGGATCTGAGAGTGGACTTGAGACTGAACTGCAACAGACACGTTGCCGGAGTATTGAAAGGGTATGATCAGTTCTTGAATATCGTGTTGGACAACGCAATTGAGATTACTCCTCCTAATAAGGATAACAAAGAAACTCAAAAGAGAGAGCTTGGCACTCAATCAAAATACCAATTAAAGTTTATTAAGTAATTAAGAAAATTTTATTTTAAATTTATAGTTATTGCATTTTGGTTTTGACTGTAGTAATCAGAGGAAACTCAGTGGTCATGTGGGAAAATTTAGATAAGGTACTCTGAGAAGCAAAGCGTGGATGCTCTATCTAAAATAACATTCAAGACTATGAGAGATGTGTCTAAATTCAAATAAGAAGAAGAGAAACAAAGAAGATGCAAATATGAAATTAATTAATTCTAAAAGTAATTCTTATAATCAATCTATGAGCTTCTTTTCATTCGCTTTTTCATTCCTTTATTTGTTCAATTAATTTCAATTTCCATAGAAAGCTCTATCTTACTGTCTGTCAAAAAGATAGTATAAATTATTATAATCTAGAAAATGACTCGACACAATTCAGGATGCGTTCATTTTACTTCATATTAAGGCTGACTAGCTGCCTCGCTTAATTTTAACAAACATTATAATAATACTATAATAAAGATATAAAGCTATCTGTTTCAAACTCTGACATTACAACTCGCCAAAACTTATCATATCAAACAAAAATATAAGCACCACAATAGATATCAATATGTATTTCAATAATCTAAAAGTCATCATCTACACCTACAAGTTTAAATCTAGATTAACTTTTATAAACTTTAAAAAAATTAAAGTTCGTTCTTGCACTTAGGGGAAAATTTGAAAGTAAGTAGAGCTGATTGAAATAATTGAGTGAATATGTTTTCACCAACTTATCTAAAATTTCTTAATTTTGACTCGATCTCATTTTTAAAACTTTAGATGCAGTGGATTTCAAATACAAAGAGAGGGTTTTAAATCTCGCCCTCGTTGTGAACTTCTTGCTCAAGCTTATGTAGAAGAGTAAGTCCAAAATTCTACTTCAAAATGTTGGTTGATGAGTGTTTATGAATTGGCATTCTCAAGCAATCAGCTTCTTTTATCTGAATTGAATTATTAAATTTTCGACTTGTTAAAATTTGTGATTGACTTGATTCAAATTATATTATGATATCAAAATTAAATGACTATTGATTGTTACATCACAAATTTAAGCACTACGTCATGCTTTAGAAAATGAATTATGCCTCTTTTTTTCAATAAATGTCTATGTCCTTTTCTGAGATTAATACTTTGACTATAGTTTACAAAGAGAAGAGAGCGAAGCTACTATCCACCAAGTACTAACGAGTTGCAAGAGCTGACTGGAAAAATGACTGCCCAGTTATCTTGGTTCATGGTTTTGCTGGGCAAACCACTGATAAAAACTGGCTCTTCAGGGGCTATTTTCAGTACTGCCTCTAGAAAGATGTTCTTGGATAGGATAACTAACAAGAACTTTATTATTATAATGCTGAATATATAAATATGATATACATGTTTATGAGGCTGATGTGAGTCCATTCGGCTCAGCTCACGACAGAGCTTGCGAGCTCTATCAGCAAATAGTTGGAATCTTTAAAATTCAGGAAGAAGCAAAGAAGAAGGAAATGCACCTCAGTGAAGTTGTGTATGGCACAGATCATGTCCAAAATTACAAAGGTAGAAGATAAATTAGTTTGAGTGTATTTATTACCACAATGAACATATTACAAGCCTAGATATCTCAGAAAAGTTAAGGATGGGAAGATATATGCATACCCTAATGGTTTGCCAGGAGGATGGTGCAGGCACAGAAAGGTGCATCTAGTAGGTCACTCATGGGGTGCAGCCACCATTCGCTGTCTTTAAAACTTGATGGCTAACAACTACTTTGGGAATCCCGGTTACGTGAGATGCTGCAAAGACCCCTCTCGTTTTTGCTTCAACGCCCCTAGTTATGATACTAGTGATTTCATTGCCTCTATAACTTGCATCAATCCAGTTCTTAATGGAAGCTTGGGCGGCTATGCTTCTGGCTATGATGAGGAGTCGAGGAGTTCAAAAAGGGATACTAAGACTTCATTCCTCAGACAATGAAGAGAATGAATATTATTTCAAACTTATGTTCTAAGAATTTCACTCTCAATTAGCCACTTGAAATTGTAAAAAGAAAGATCAAGATTGTAAGTTTAAAAAATTGATTGTTCTTTTTGACTTATTTCAATTATAGAAAGAGGAGACAGTTTATGAATTAGACTATCAAAAATCAAACATGATGTACGATCTGTAGTGTGAAGTTTATGGGCTCAATAAGCGCCATAATGAAACAGTTTTCTAATATCTTCGAAGGCAGTGGAACAATTGATCCTAAATTATTTGCTTAAGAATAGTCGACTATTTTATCTTGAATGACTTTTTCTACACAAATAACGATGGGTCTGCCAGTTAGTTTGCACCTCATTTCAACGCAGAGTTAAATTCCAAGCTCCGCACTTTTGATCACTGCTACTACTTCGCAATTAATTGTAATCTTCGCTCCTCCACAAGGCATAAGTTTAAAGAAGTTTTCCACGAACCTGCTAGAACAGTGACAAAAGGGAATTATTTTTAGTTTGACTTCTTTTCTTTGTAAAGGGCTTGGATTCAACCCAGAAATAGTAGATTATAACGTGAAGTATACGAAGACTAGTGGAAAATATCCAACTTAGAAATTTAAATTAACTCCACTCAAAAAAGTAATGACAGGATTCAAGTTTCTACTTAGTCCTATTGCTCTTTTTACTGGACTCTTCAGTGATAATTTCTTAGAATTCAAGCCTCCTAAAGATGAGTTTAATATAGTTTAGATATTTATTGGAAATTATGATTAGCGAGGAAAAAATTAAGCCCCAATAAAATAGTGGTATTTATACAGAGAGGTAAAGAATTAACATGAGCTAGTAATGCTTTCAATTCTATTAGAGGCTTAGCAAGTCTTAAACTCTAGGCGAGTTTTTAAAAAAAAACATTGCAAGAATACTAACTCCTTTATTTTTTCTCTTTCTAATATGAACTAAACAAAATTAAGATTTGAACTACTTTAAGAGAATTTTATTTAATCCATTAAATTAATTATAAACTTATAATTGAAGAGATTCTCTACTATAATCTTCTTAACCCCGATATGAATAACGCAGAGGCTATTGATTATATGAACAAAGACTGGACGTAGCATCATGATACTCTATTGCCAAGATACGCCCAAGAATTTCCTAGGATGTCAACTGATTATAAGACAAAGAAAGATATTGAGAAATAACCATGGGGAAATAAAGCTATCCCAACCTTTTTCAATGCCTAAGACGACGCCTTATTAGACTCTTACACAACTAGAGGTGATAAGTTAATAATAATTATTTGAGCTTATTTATAAGTACGAGACAGGGTAGTGGTACTTCGGCTCCTATCAGCATGTTGATCATTTGGATTTCTGTGGACTTCCTCCTTTCTTGAGTTACCTTAGAGTGCTTTTTGGGGTAGAGTACCGACCTCAATTCTGGATAAATCTTTTCAACCGCATCAGGTCTATCAAAGTAGATTAGAACGAGAATGACTTCCCCTTGTCCAACAATGCAAAACAAGCTTTGAATTGTAATTCAGGCTATTGCTCAGAGGAAGATGAAAGCTTGGAATTTAGTGGGGAAGAGGGTCTGTTGGAAACAGAAGAGACTCACACCTTATTTGGAAATGAATAAGACATATTAGGCAAGGACTTTTGAAACATCTTCAAGAAGTAAGTTTGATTCATGGAAAGTATCTAATAATGACATTAATTCTGATAAAAACCTCTGTTTATCTTTGGGGGGTGGGTCCCGCACCGCACGTGCGGTCCGGGGAACGCTTTTTTTCCCCCCACCGCACGTGCGGTCTGGGGAAGTGGTACTAATCCCCCCACCGCACGTGGGTCCGGGGAAGTGGTACCAATCCCCCCACAGCACGTGCGGTCTGGGGAAGTGCCACCAATCCCCCCACCGCACGATTATAAAACCAAGTTAACATTTCAAAGTAAGTGTACTAAAAAATCTATGTTATCATTATAACTTATGTTTTTGCGCTTACTAAGTAAGAAAAACTCTTAAATACAATATTACTCGTAATTTTCACATAAAAGTTATTCTAAAAATCAGGGGCAGTTA
>JAJKFJ010022576.1:0-49986 GCA_027382625.1 Tetmemena sp. SeJ-2015
TTTTTAAAAATTTTAAGCAATTTTTTTTTTCTAAATATTCACTAAAATAATAATTATTATTTTGATAAATTAGAATTAAAATATGATATCACTGGAATAAATTAACATTCAGCTTTAATGATTATAATTACAATTTGTTCAAAGTGCTTTTTACTAATTTAATTTATAATTTTAAAGATGTTATTTAATTATGAATCATTCATAATAAGCCTAAATCTAAATTCTATTAAATAATAAGTGAATGTAAATAAATAATTATTCTCATTACTCGTCTTACATTTGTGAATCTGTGGTTTTCAACAGATCCTCATAGTCTTACACAAGAGCTCAATATTCATTCTCATTTCACTTGGCTCTCCACTTTCCATTCCCTCCCCCACATACCAAAACATGAAAGCTCTCTAGACATACATTACGTCAAACTATCTAACATAAATAATAACTTAATCTTGAAATTTGCTTCAGAAGTTTCCCCTTCCCCCGGGGCCTATTTCCCACTTCTAATTTGAAAGAAAAAAATTTTTTTTTCCCTAATTTTAATTTAAAAAGGAAAGTAGAAGTTTAAACTTAAATATTATTCCTTTATTGCTAAAAAAAAAGCAAAGGTTGCTGAATTTTGAAATACTTTCTTACTCTTCCTCCCAGTTTCTATATTTTAAGATTTTTAAAAAAAATAAAAGGGGTTAAAACATAAACTTTTAAATATCGACTTTAGTTATTCTCAGCAAGATTGTGAAAGTTTGCACACATGACTGAGAAATTATCTTCTCCATCTTTTGTTTGATTATATTACTTCCTTCCCTATAAAGCTATCCAGTATCTAGAGACTTGCGTTCATACCTTCCAAATTTATTTTTCTTCATTTTAGGAATTTTGTTATGGACAAGGGAGTGAAATTTGTAATTTTCACTTTGAAACATTTCTAATACTCTTATTTCAAAAATTTAAATAAAACTTTATTTTCTATCTTGCTCGTGTTATACCAAAGTCCCATTCTCGGGGGGCTTTAAGTTTTAACTGGGATATGCCATTTTAATTTTTGGAAATGGTGCCAAGGAATTTGCAAAGTTAGCCATGCTCTACTGCTGTCTGTAGCTGTTAAGTCGGTTTGATCCTTCAACAGAACCTAATCCAAAGCAAATGTTTAATAAGAAACAACTTCTATAATTTTAATTGCAAGAGAAGAGAGTGTTGATATTTTAGCAGAGTGCCCAATTCGCCTCTTTAAAGCCTGGATTTTCAATCCTCAAATTCTGCTCAAGTAATTTGTAAATGCTTTCATTATTGGAATAGATGAGCAAGTCACAATACTCTATCATAGCGTTGGAGTTGAAAACAAAGTTGAAAGGCTCTACTACGCTGTCAGATTTTCCTGTTACATGACTTGGAAAAAGTTCATTAACTTAATATATGTATTTAATTTGCTTCTCAATGTTTTTTCCTAATAAAGCATAAATTTTTATTCATAGCAAGTCTTTGTAATCTTTGGATATTCCACACATAAGCTCTCACAAATTCGTGAGCCGAGTCCAGCTCCCGTTCCTCCGCAAGGCGAAAGATATATCATGAATCCTTGAGCTGATTCACTAAACATAAAAACACTTTCAGAATTAATTTCTTGCCATCAAATATATTTAAAATACAAATGATAATGTTGGAGAGTTTTTACAGATATATCTCTGTCTTATTTAAATGAAGCTCTCTGTATCTTTGAAATATTTTATAATTTTTAAGAAGATAAAGTTAAAGGGTAAAATGAATATAATATTTATTTGTTTTATTCATCTAATAAATAATTTAGAGAATGAAATTAAATTCTCTTATCATTAAATAGATGTTAAATTAGTCATTTAGTTTAGGGACACTTTAATTATTAATATAAAAATTAATTTAAATTGGTTTAAGTTCCATTTATCTTCTGATTTTTTCATTTATTTCCTCAAGAATTTCTCTTCCTGTTGTATAGCAAGCTCTACTACTGATATAAAATTATAATAAAATTTCTCTAAAATTATCTGATGCCTCCAGAGGAATCTTTAGATGAGACAATCGAGTCTTTGCCAAATACAGAGTCTTTTCCTTCAAAATACAAATTAAAAATGCTTTCTCGGCTTAAAATTTCCAATAGATTTATCATTTAGGAGATCTTCTCCCAAGTCACACAAAACAGCTCAAGCTTTGAAATTCTACAGTTAATCTGAAATTTATGTTTCCCCTGCTGCCTGACTCTGAGAGAACAAGTTCGACTCTAAAACTGCATCTATGCGATCCTATTCAGTAGATGAGAGAATTCCCTGCTGCCTCTTTTCCAAATAATACTCGAGTACACACTGGTGTTCAAATCATTTCTGCTACCAGAATTCTTCCGCTATATTTATACCGAACTGCCCAACATGGATATTTATTATCTCCCTCATTTTATTTTTAAATATATTTATCTCATTCTCATTAAGATTTGATAATTATATAATTCAGGCTACTATACAAAGAATAAATTGTAATTAATCTGAAATGCTTTTTTTAAGAAATCATAAAGCTTAATCATATAAGCAAAGAAATTAGATAAATCGCAAATATAGAGACTTAGGATATAACAAGTGATTACATGTTCAGTGTAGCTCACTCTCAGTCAAAAAGAAAGAGGCAATAGAGTTAAATAACCCGCTCTTTTGTTATGTAAACTAAGTTATTTAATTTACATTTCAATATAAACTATAAGAAAAAGTGGATAGAAATTGTAATAGGAATTACTTTTAAAAGCTTTATTGAAGGTGTTATTCAACTCCTAATCTCTCTTTTGCTTTTCAATTTCACTGGTCCTACTTTAATCCATGAAAGACGGGTCATCATGGATGTTCAGGCCGGCCGCCCTTGAAATCTCATTTAGAAGTGTCTAGTTTGCCTCTTGAGGAGTAAGTCTGCGCTTCTACTCTGAGTTAATTGAAGACTGCGAATTAGGCTTAATCACTTGTCGAGATGAGTCGCTCAATTTAGACTCTTCCATCACCTAGCTATCCTCCACTCGAGATAACTGTGATTTCAATTAGTCAATCTCCTGTACATAGCTATTTATCTTGATATAGAAATCACTCTTCATCTCACTTCTTTCCTCCTCAAGCAGCTGCACCTTTTGCTAGAGCTTGAAGACGTTAGAATTTTCGTACTTCTCCTAAAGAATGCTCTTCTCTTGCTCTAAGCTTTCTCTTTCATGGAAGTATTGATCCTTCAAATTCTGAAGACTCTCCTTTCTCATCGATCAAAGTTTTTATTGAACGCTTATCTTCCGCATAATTTGAAAGCACCTCCTTGATCAAACTATAGACAACAATACTTATAATAATACATTATCCAATTTTTCATTTGATCTTATCTATCAAGCTATCCCAACTGAAATTAGACTCATCTCTTTATTCTAAGACTTGATGCTCTAGTAAAGTAGCTATTAAAGTGCTCTCCTTTTCAGAATAATCTTGCTAGATCCTTCTTAATTCCTCAGCTGATTCACCCAGTTAGGATTGGAGTTGATCTCTTACTAACTCGATTTGCTGCTTTTCTTAGTTTAATCTCTCTACACTTTCAGTGAGCTGCTTTGCTTCTTCCTTAGCCTCCTTATATTTAGTTTCGAGTTAAAGCATAGTAGTCTTTAATTCACTGAGCTATTTTTCTAGGTCTTGCGTACTATTGACTAGGCCATCTCGCTCATTCTGTATTTCTTCTAGGGCCAAGAGTACGGTCTTAACCTTCTCCTTTTGCTTTTTAATATCTCCTTTGAGTTTTTCTGCAGCTTGTTTAGCCTAGCTCTTAAACTCTTCTTCCCTTGAATTATTGCTTATAAGATCTTACATGAATTAATAATTGAAGTGTGGTAAGAGAGAAGAGCTTGCACCTCTTGCTAGTGCTCTGATTCTCTTTGCTGATAGATTTCCTAATGCTAGGCTTGCAAATTCTTAATTTATAATTCTTATTCCTCTCTAGCCTCACTACCTTGTTTACTCTCTTCTTCTTTTTTTAGTTACTCTTTATATTCTTCAATAGCCTATTTCAATTCGAGCACCTGTTGGTTCGATTTCTCAAGAAGATTTTCAAGACTTTATACTCTAGAGCTCTCTTCTTGCAACTCTTAAATTGATTTGAGCTTTTGCTCTAATTGCTCCACGAGCTGAGTGTTCTTAACTTCTAATTCTTGATTCTGAGTTTTCAAACACTCTAGTTAATCCTTCAATGCTTTAATATCTTCGCTCTCTGCTTGATCTTAGCCCTCTTCTTTGACTTTGTCTTCTGGCTTAGTGCTACTTTCTTCAGTAATACTTTCAAATATGCTAAATTATTAGCTTTCTTGGTTAGGTATTTGTTCTCTGAGAGTTTGGATTTCAGTCTAGAGAGTCTAAATCTATTCATTGAGCTATTGCTTAACTGTCCTTGCTATATTTTGTATGTTTGAGACCTCCTCCGCTTTCTATCTTTCTAGGTTCAAGATATTCTATCTCAGCTCTTCAACGAGTGCGGATTAATCATTAACTCCATTCTTATCGTCCTCCTGTTTTAGGCTTTATAGTGATTCTAGCTATTGTTATAATCTACTTATTTCTTCTTGATTTTGCTGTTCGTTTTACAAATTCACTTAATGAGTCTCCTCTTAGCTTTGCCTTATGGATTCTATTCCCTATTCTAAACAATTTATGTGACAATTTCTAAACAAATTAATGTTGATTCTAATCTTGAGATCTCAGTCTATAGACTCTACTCTTAGCTTTCCTTTTCATTATTGATCTATTCTTTCTCGCTCTCAAGGGACTAAATCCTCTCCTCTGCTTTGGTAAGATACTCTTGCAAGCTTCTCTTATTAGCCTCAGCTTCAGCTAGTGATTCTCTGAGAGTATTATCTTGCTAGGATGAATTCTGCTCCTTACTCAGAAGTTCTTTGATTTAGTTTTGGAGGGAACTCACAGTTTGAGTCAATGTTCTTACTTCCAAAGAGTGCCGCTCCTTCAATTACTCAATTTGAGTATTCTGGCTTGCAATGTGCTGCTCAAAAGTCTCCTTTTCAGTATTAAAGGAGTTTGTGAACTCCTCTTGCTGCTCGTTCAAAGTTATCTCCAGTTACTCTTTGAACTTCTACTTTAACTCCTAAAATAAAAATATACAACTATTGATGATCAAATGAAGAAAATTGTATATTATCTCCTTATTCTTTCTCTTTTCTGTGTCGTATTTCTCTTTGAGTTTGAGAGCAGCCTCTTTGTAGTAGCTCTCTAAACTCTCCTTAAATTGACTAAACTGCTACTCATTTAGCTCCTTTTCCTGCAGGAGAGCATCTCTCTCAATGCTCAGCTACTATACTTATCTTTAGAAACTAAACTCCTGAGAGTCAAGTTTATTTCTCAAATTGGCCAAAAGGAAAATAGCAAACTTAACTTTACCTAATTTATTTGTAAAATTTAACTAAATTTTATCAGAAAATTAAATTAGAGCCTCAAAAACTGTTCTTACCCTTAAAAATAAAAAATTTTATTCGTTTAATATTTGTGGATTAAAAAATTCAACTTTATCTTATTTACTGATATTAAACTTCTGAATGAAATTCTTTTATTAAAATTTTTTTTTATCGTAAAAAACTTTGCCATTGAAATTCTATCTCACTATTTTAAAAGGAATGACTACATTGACTAAATCTAATTTAGCTAATAAAACTAAAAATAAGGATGGGTGTACTCTTACAACCCTATCCTCTATTTCGCAAGTCTTATTTAGCAATTTCTATAGTTGATATTTTCTCTAAGAGCGTTTTTTTCTCTTCTTTCTCGCTCTCTATTTAAGCCATGCTTTCAAGCTGTATCTATCGCTTCTACTCTTCACTTTACTCATTAAGTCTTCTTTGCTCCTCCAATTAACTTGTTAAAGTCTCTCTCACTTAGTTTAACTGATCTTGGATCTATTAGCACTTTATAAACATTGACACTAATAAAGACATGCTTTTAAAACTTAGCTTAGTGTTTGGCTTTGATTGAAGGAAGAAGTTGAGTTCTAAATGTCTCGTGGATCTAATATATCTTCGCGTGATTATCTGCTTGTAAATCTCTAATCTGTCTCTCATACTGCTCTCTTTCTTATTGCCTTTGTGTCAACAAATTGTGTCTATCTTGATTAAACTATTTTCTCATTTCCTCCTCGCTTGAACTTTTCAAGTTATTTATCTACTGTAAACTCAGAAATCTATCAAATATGATATAGATTGAAATGCAATATTTAAAAATCTTATACTCCTAGTCTCTGAGAGTAAGTTTCAATTGCTATATCTCTTGCTCATTTAGCAACTTCTCTTCAGTTAAAATCTCGATATCGAATTTCAAGTTCTCACTATCGTCAAGCTTCATCTGCATCAACTTTATCTTGTGCTCTTTTTCAGATAGCTCTGATTCAAAGTGTCATTTAAACAATCACTCCTCACATTATAATAAATTTTGTCTTGAGAGAGTAAATATCTTCTGAATTACTTGATGCTGTAACTCATCCATTGAAGCTGCTCTTTGTATCAAGCTATCCTCGTTTCTAAGCATGTAACTACTATTCAAACTATTATTGCAAATGAACGTTTGAGTTAATTCAAGTCCTGTTTGTGAGAAGTGGCACTCTTGGTTTCTTCTTCAGTTGCAGCAGCCATCGAAGACTGTTCATTATTCACTGAAGCTACACCCTAATTCAACTGCTGTTGATCTAGGAGTGAGTTGATATCCTATAAACTCTCGCAAAGTTTCTGATAGTTACGATCTACGTTGTAGAAAGCTCTCTAAGATCTCATCTTTTCCTCTATCTGCTGCTTGAGCTGACCTCTTGTCTCATCAAAAAGAAATTATGAATGAAAACCGTATAGTTACAAATCAATCTAGTTTTGCAATTATTGGGCAAGGGTTCTCTTCTTTCTCTTTCTGATTTGCTAATTTTAAAGTCTCAAAGATGGAGTATGGATTTAGCTTTGTATTGTGTGAGCTGCACCTGCAGCATCCTCTTCCATCCCATCCTAATCCTCTAATCGACTGAGCTTGAGAAAGCTCTATCTTCATCTTCAGCTCCCAATACACTGTTCGACTGTTCATCATCCTCTCCTCCAACATAATCGAAATCACCAAAGTCCGAGGATTCTAAGTAGCTCGTCTCTCTTTCTAATCTCATTTTGGAGATAGATGATGTTCTCAGTTAGCTTGTGTCTAATCGTATCCATATTTTCTAGCTCCTAAGTGTACTCACTATGCTTATTCTCATATTGCTAGACTTCTTAAGTTTTTTATTGAAGCAGCTC
This sequence comes from Tetmemena sp. SeJ-2015, assembly GCA_027382625.1. NCBI lineage: Eukaryota > Ciliophora > Spirotrichea > Sporadotrichida > Oxytrichidae > Tetmemena > Tetmemena sp. SeJ-2015. The sequence continues at coordinate 7,298 of JAJKFJ010022576.1, forward strand.
TTGGATTATAATTGCATTTCTATGTAAGACAGCATTTATAAATGGATTTGCTTGAGTTGTCCCTTCATGACACTATCTGCCTTTTCACTTTCAGCTATCCTCTTTTGTGTGAGTTACTGTAATTTAACTTCTAGTTTGGCTATCATCTCCTTAAGAGGGAAAACCAATATCACTCTCTCTTTGTTGCACATTCTATGTAGCATGAGCTAGCTTATTCTTAAGCTATTCTATTTGCACATCTCTCTCACGTAAAAGTTTAGTGGCTTCTTGCTCTGTCTTAGTCCTTGACTCCTCAAGAGCTTTAACTTTGACATCATACTCTGAGAATCTGTCTCTCTGTTAATCTGAAAGGCGGTCCTTCTCCTATTAAACACGCTGTATCATCTCCCTCAAAGTGTCCTTTTCTCTCTCTAGTTTATTTACTTGATCTATAACTAAAAACCATGATAACATATGAATGATCTTGGTGCTGTATGAGCGCATCGTTTATGCTTCTTCTCTGATCCTCTTGAGAAGTTTATCTTTCAGTCTCTAAGTCTCTCACTCTAATTCTGAGGGTCTCAACCTGCGAGTGAATTTCTCTGGTCTCTAGTTGCTTGTTCAACCTTTCAACTTCAGCAAAGCTTTTCTGCCATTTTAATTGGCTCAGTTCTTGCTGCAGATCCAAAATTTATTGCGCTTGCTTGGTATCTACCTCCTCATTCACTCTTTCTAAATTAGCCTTATCGAGAGCAGCTAATCTCAACTGGGAATAACTCTGCTCAAGTTAAACTCTATAAGCTTATAATAAATCAGTAAATAAGTTGTAGCTGAAGGTCAAACGCCTTTCTCACTTAGCCTTCAAACCTGTCTAAAAAGAAAGTAAAAAAAAAAATTTATCCTAAAATTTATTTATTTGATAATGCTTAAGTTCTAAATCTGCTTTGCTGATGTATAACCTTAAGGTGGTCCTTAACTATACTCATTTCTGATTGAAGATCTTCCACTTCATCCATACCCTTGAACTTCAGATCTTGGCACAGATTTGTGAAACTCTCGATTGTGTGCTCGTTTTCTTCTCTTAAATATTATTATTTTTGAAGGAAAATATTCACTTCTCCATCCTTGAATTCATTTGGCAGATTTGGAAATTCTAACGATGTTGCTATTTTTTCCTACTAGTTAAGAAAATAAAAAAAAAAAATTCTCTTGCCAGAGTGATTCTCTCGCCTCATCGAACACTGGCTCTTGCACTTAGGTTTATACTTACTAAAACTCTTGTTGAGGATAAAATAAAAACGCTTAATTTGAGGTGGCAGAGACTAAATGGATTGTCTAATGAGCTGAGTTTAATTCATAGTGATATCCAAAGTTGTGGTATACAACACTGACTGTTCCTCTTTATTCTCTTCTTCGACTCTTGAAACTAAAATACTTAACTTATTCAAAATGAATTCTCTTGAAGTGGATTAGTTCAAGCTTTGATCTAAGATGTTGATGCTACTTCTTGATTATTCTTATCGCATGGACTGATCTCTTTCTTTATCGCTTGGAACTGTGGTATCTCTCTATTCAGGCAATCTTTATTAAGAAGTCTCGTTTAACTTCTCTAAGTTTTCAGAAATAGGAGTATCAACGATTTGCGAGGGATTGAAAGCTGGAGGGAATCTGTTAAGGGAAGAAGCTCCACCTCTAGCCGCACCTCTGCCTCTCCCTCTGGCTCCGAAATGACTAGGCATAGCGGGTCTAGTCAGATCATTAGCTGTTGAGGCCTCAGTAGCATTAGTGGAAGTTTCAGTTTTATTAGCCTCGTTTGATTTCTAAGCTTCAGTCTTTTTTATGGGAAGTGGAGGAGGAGGAATATCCTCATCAGAATCTTCTTCATCCCCATCAATGATGTATCTTTTTTTCTTTTCATCCCACTTCATGGCAGAAGCAGGTCTTCCAGTATAGGCCTTCTTCCTAGTTAGCATACTCAGCAAGCCATTGATCATTCCCACTAATCTGTTATTTCCAAGACCCAAGAATGAAGCTTGCTGTTGCTACTGTTAGCCAAGCACTAGAGATTCTGATTGCTATTTAGTGGATTCAGGTTGCTTGGATTTAGTTTCTTCAGCTTATTTTGGTTGGCTTTGCTTTATCTCCTCAGGCTGCTAATCCGATAATGGAGCTTTGCTATCAGTTGTTTATTGAGGAGTAGGTTCTTGAGTTTGTCTAGGCATTTCTAGGTTCTTGTTGATGATAGCTTGTATTTCATTTTGCTTTGATTTTAAATCTTGTGGAGGCCTTCTTTAGGCTTAGTCTTTAGTAGTAACCATCGAGGGAGCTTTAATCTTTAAAAAGATAGCACGATAATAGCTTTGACCTCTTCAACTTCTCTTTCAATCTTCCTTTCTTCAACGAGTGGCTCTGGTTGTGCTTAGATCTAACTGTTCTTAGGAGAGTTCTCTCTTTCATCTCTTGGTGTTTACACATTCTCAACTGGCTAGTTGGTTGCTGCTGTGGCAGAGTGGTATTACCATTCCTGGCTGTCTAAAGTTTGGAGTCATTCCTCTTCCAGCAGGATTCATTGGTCTCGCTTAGAATCGAAAAGTTTCCATTAAATATATTGAATCCTTGAGGAGCTCCTCTTCCTCTCATCATGCCCACTGGAGCTCCAGCCTATTCCAGGTCTGGGAGCTCCGAATCTAGGAGCACCTGGCATAGGAGCTCTTTGAGCCATATCTGGTTGATCAATTCTAAACTGAACTCTCTTTTCAACACTTTCTTCGTGGGGCACTGCAGTGTATGAATCTTCTTCTTAAAGCATGGATAAGAATCAAAGGATATTTAACAATGATAATTTAGAGATACTAAATAAACTTTTACTTACCAATATGGGAGGCTGTTAACTTTGGTGAACCTTGAGATGAACCCCCTTCAAACATTTGCCCTCTCACTTCTTAAACTGGCTTAGGCGCTACTTCCATGTTATTAGAGTCATTTGTAATAGGCTGATCCTATCTTCTCACTTATTGTTGCAATGAATCTATTGGAGAGGATTCTACTTTTGTGTCTCTCTTAATCTATGACTATATCTATCCTTCAATTTGCATCGCAAAGATACAGCAGTTCAAGGCTTAGATCATTTAATTATGGCATCACAGAGATAGTATCGATCACCATACCTGTCAATAAATAAGTATATTTGTTATCGATCTTCTGAGGAACATCTTCAGTTTATATTTCAACAGCAGCAACCTTTTTCTTTTTGACCAGTCTCTTTTTCTTAGCTGCTGATTGTGTCTAATTTGCAGCTATGTCTACTTGACTCTCTAAATTTTGAGAGCCACTATTATGATTTTCAGAATTAGCTTTACTCTCCTCAGCAGCTTAAATTGCCTGCTTCAATTCTTATTTAGTGTCTGTGAGTTATTAGTTTAGGCTATTAACCTGAGCTAAAAGCATAATATTTTCACCTTCAAGAGTCTGCACAGTTTGTTCCTTTATTCAAAATGGCTTATGTTAAATCTGCTAGACTCCTCTAAAGAGCTTACTTATCTTCTAATATCTCTTCTAACTCTAAAGATTTAGCAGCAAAAGCAGTTTGAAGTTCTTTCAACTTCGATTCTTTGGAAGAGATATCATCATGAACGTCAAACTCATTTACAATTAGCAAATGAAAGAAAACTTCAATTTATTTAAACTTGATCTAATCTATTGTATTAAGCAAATCCTCTATCTTCTCCTCCTTAGTAGCAAGTTGTAAAGTTAAATCATCCAACCTGCTCTACAGTAAACCAACCTACTATCTTTACACTTATTCAAGGTACTCCTCAAGTCTTTGATTTTTTAAAGTAAGTTCTTTCATAACTACTTCATCTGAGCAAGCTTCCTAGTCAACTAAATCAAGATAGAAAGAGCTAATAATTAGATATGATTTAGTAAACTCTGTTATCTCCTCTTTTTTCTGTTTAGAGGAATGTCTTCTTCTATAATTAAGTTTCAAGTTAAGCAATCTCAAAATTAAATCAGCACAAATTTTTAAGATCTGCTTCTATGCATCTTGAATTTAGACTCTTAGTAGAGCACTTGACTCGTTTTGGTACTGTGTTCTTCCTTCATCGTCTTAATTTCTTCCTCTGTAGTCTTCAACATCTATCTAACTCTTGTAAGTTCTTCATCTTTTTCCTTGGACTTTGCTTCTAATAAGTCTCGCATTTCTTTAAGCCTGTCTGCTTCTCTGGCCCCTGATACATCAGCCTCTCTCTGCAGCCATGCCATTTTATCACTCTCATGTTTCTCAATCAATTATTAGAGCTCTTGACGATGTCTCTACTCCTTACTTTCTAACTTTTAAAGGTGGTCTACTTCCTTTTGTTTAAGGTCTAAAAGTGCGCTCTCTTTTAAGCCGATCTCCTTATTCAGTTCTCCGAACTTTATTATAATTGATGACTAAAGACATAGTTAATTTTTTTGTGATATATAAAACTTAATCTAAAATTTGTCATTCTCTGATACCAGCTTTAAATTCACTATCTGAACCTCCTTCTCTAGTTCGTTTATTCTTCCAAAAATATAGTAAAAGTTTGTCTCAGTAAAGATTATTCTCTATGTGAGTGAGTCTTTGAGTTGATTCTTTTCATTTCCATCTGATCGCTGAGCCTCACTTAGTTATTCCACTTTAGTTTTTAGGGATTCAATCTTCTTCTGAGATTTTTCCTTTGCAGCTTAAGACTCTTCTTATTGAGATTAAATCAGTTTCTCCATTTGCGTTTAATGTTCAGCTTTCAAGCTCTTCAACTGACTCTCGAAGGAATTTACTTTAACCTGCTCTTAAGAAAGCTTCTTTTTTAATTTAAAAAAACTTTAAAAAATTTAAACTATTTAAATCTTTTTGGGTTTATCTTAAAATATTAAAAATTAAAAAACTTAATAAATTTCTGCTTTTAAAACTTCAAAAATTAAAAATTTTCCCAAACCTTTCCCAAAAAAATGTAAAAAATTTGCAGAATTAAGATACTACTGTTTGAGAGTTTGTACCTGCATTTTGATGCTCTTCATGTAGTTATTGCTCAGTAGCTTGAGGAAAGTCTTCACATTATCAAGAGTGGATCTCAGCTTCAGGTTCTTAGACTCACTTTCCTACTTCGACTTTTTGATAGTAGAAATCTTCTCTGCCTTTCTGTCCAGCTTAGAAATTAGTTACTCTATCTCCTTCGCCTTGACATCACTTTGCTTCGAGTACTCCTCTATTATCTTCACTAACTCATTTCCTTTATTGTTCTAAGAACCATTTAATTATCATTGATTAGCATTTAATAGTCTCTAACTCTGAGATATAATTGCTCCTCATATCTAGCTCGTTTTCATTGATGCTGTTTTGGAGTTGATCGTAGTGCTTTTAGAGTATTTGAATCTCATTAGTAAGCTGGTCGATTCTAGTTTGAGCATCCTCTTTGTACTTGGTGAAATCTCTCTCTGATCTTTCCAGAGCTTTCTTGGTCTGAGCCAATTTCTCCTTTGCTAATTGCTCTGCTTTTTTGCTGACTCTCAGATCTTACTGCAGCTTCTTTAAATTCAAACCTACACATAGATCAGAATGGGAAAGAAGGTGCATGAATGGATGGATGGATGAGTGACTGACTGACTTACCATTTGATCCTCCTAACTCATCCAAAGTCGATCCTCCTACTATCTCTGACTTAAACTATGGGATATATAATGCATGAATGACTAGCTGAGAGTGTTGTTGGTCAGCAGAAGCCCAGTGCCCACACTCTAGAGCAAACTTTGCTTCTTGCTGTCTTCTTCCTTCGCAACTGCAGCTGCAAGCTCTCCCTTCAACGATTCTATTGAGATAGCTTGTTACTCATGATCAACAAGCAGAGTTTCAATTTGTTTGGCAAGCTTATCATTTATCTCTTCGAGCTCTTCATTTTTCTCTACTTAATGGTCCAATTCATTCTGTAGCTTCTCACATTCCTTTAACCAAACTAATTATCAGAGAGAGAGAGAGAGAGTAAAGGACGATAATGAATGTATATTAAAAGAAAGGGAATTTTAAATTACCTTGCAAGCAAAAGAAGGTGATCGCTCAATCTTGTCTTCTCTCTGATCGGCGAGTTTTTCACTATCAGACATCTTAATACCTTAACTTAATTAATTACAAATTTTCCTATTATGCTTAAAAATATCTTTTGTATCCAGGATTATTTCTTCAATATCATATTAGTCGTTCGTAAATTAAAATTCACCTTAAAACATTAGCAAGAATCGAAAATTTTGTATCTCCTCGACTACTTTTTTATTATCAAATATTACGTATAGTTTCATCAAGGATGCTTATATTTGTAGCTGTTCCGTGGGGACCAAAGTTTATCTACTCCAGATCTTATTGCTTCAAACTGCTAAGCTGGCTGCTTTGGTTTATAAATAGGTTACTCTCCTCTCTTACAAAAATACTCTTAAATTATGAAAGTCAATTTTATCTTTGAGTTTGATTTTAACTTCTAAACTTATCTTCATCTGACGATCCTATATCATGGTGACTTCTCTAAATAGCTCCTCCCTCTTTTTTGAACCTCTATTTTTCATCCTTCTAAGTGTTTGATATAATATAAATTTACTGAAAAATATATTACTTATATAATATTCATGATTTTTAGAATGCAGGAGAGTGCTCAATAGTACTTGCTAGGTCCCTCTGTTAAAATTAAACTAGTATCGCAGCTTTCTAAGACTTCATAGCATTTGTAAAAGTTGGAGTGTTCTTGGAGCCATTTATTTGGAAAGGATTAGCAGTTAAGCCACCTTAGCTGGCACCGACTGGAGTGCTGTAAGCTTTTGAAGAAGAGCTTCCTGTTTTTAAGTGGCTTTTGTTTGAAGAAGAGGCTAACTTCTTTTAATCTAATTTTGAGGGATGGCTGATAAAATTGCTATTCTAATGTATCTTGTTCTAGATTGTAGAGGCGGTGAAGTGAGAGAGCTCACTTATATCTTAGTCTGAGCTCTGTTTCTAGTGCTTAACTTTAAGACTAGCAGGGCTGCCCTCCTGGCTGTTGTCTCTGTACAAAATTTCATCTTCCATTTATTGCGCTGCCAGATTTTCAAAGCAAGAGTCATCATAGTCAAGGACATCATGTGCAGCTGTTGTAGGCTGATACATAGCACCACCCATTCCATAGTCATTATTTGTCTCTTGAATCTAGTTGCTTCTCTTCTTCTTTTTACTGTTGCGCTTAGTAGACGTAGCTGACTATAAAACGTCCTTATAGTTATTCTAAGAGCTACTCACTCCACTCTTAGCAGAGGAATTGGGCCATCTATCCTGAGTTGAGCTGCTCTTTCTTTGAACTTCCTTACCGCTGCTAGATGCTTCCTCCAAGTATTTAAGAAGAATCAAGTCCTTGTTCATCTGTTTCTGCTCTTCTCTCTAATTCTTATTCACCACAATCATAATTGATCAAGAGCTTTATCTGCAAAGTTTATAATCAGAGACATCCTTTCAAGTAGACTCTTCATCATAGCTCCCTTCTTGTCTGAGCTTGTGTATTTCTTGAATTCTTCTACTACTATGCGCATCTCATCCATTAGCTGGATTGACTTTTCATATTCCCTCAAGCAGGAATCCTTAAAGTCTTGCTGCTTCAGTAGTTCTAAATACTCTTCATTTTAACTCACATACTTCTACTGAAGCTATCATAAAATAAGGCAAGTTCTGTGTGCTTTATTAATTCAAAAATGAACTTAAGATATAAATAGTCGTATTTCAGGTTAGACTGTTTCAACTACTCTTTAAGATTGTCTATTTCGCTTCTCATCTTTTGCTAAGCTTAGAGGTATTAAACCTCTTAGTATTCCATCTTAGCTTGGATTGTCCTCACAATCTCGTCAAAACTTTTTGAATGTAAACTTTATAAAAATAGGCTGGGATATCTTATCAAAACTGATTATTGTAATTTACATGGCTTGGTTATGAATTTGCTACTGATAGAAGCTGGACTTAAGATCCATGCTCCCTCTTCCTCCTGCTGTAATCTGCTTCTTATTATTCACCTTCATAGGGCTTGGTGTGGAATCAATTTTGGGTGAAAAAGCTTGCCTCATTCCACTCTTGTTTTAGTTATACTACTTCTCTGGCGAAGTTATTTATAAACTTATATATATTAGAAGTAAGATAAATTAGGAAGTTCCAAAGATTAACCATGGTAGCTAGGATAGAAACTACCTCTAAACTTTTAAAGTTCTTGGACTAGGTCTTGTGTATTCATATTAAGAAAATTTTTGCTCTCATAAATGCTTTCTCGGTTTTACTACTGACTCCTCTGGGATCTAATTTCATTCAAGTAACTTCTTTCATTAAACAATGAGAGAAAATTAAATTTTATTTCTGCCAGCACTATTCAAAATAGATTGCCCCTTCTCTTTAAATTAAAAACTTATCTTGATCCTGCAGCTCATTTATAGTGGGAGGAACTAGAGTGCTATTTCTAAATGGCTGCTAATTGGTTGAATTTAGAGGCTTGAGCCTGCTGAGATCGAGCCTGACCTCTTACATAGAATCTGCAGTTTGTTCAATATTAAACTGGCGGCTGACTGTACTCTCCCAAGCTTGTCTTTGGTCCATACTTCGCAGATGATTTCCCTAATCTTAAATTAGGCCACCCCACTAAACACTCTAGCCGGCTCTTGGAGTAAGGGTCTTCTTTTATTAATTAGTAACATACAAATCAATTTATAACAACAGTGCTAAATCAATTACTTTATTAAGTAGGATCATGAGACTCAGTAGCCATTGAGAAGTACTACTCTTGATTCACTGATCTTGATCAAAAAAAAACATATATAATTCCTCAATCTCTATTCTTTAATTTAAGTTAAATGATTTTACAGCTAAAAAATTAAAATTTAGTTTTCCAAATCTTGCTTTACTAAATACAGAGTTAAATTTCTGAATCATTTTATTTAGCTTTGATTATTTGCTACATATACTAAGTTACAATTTATATATATATTTTATAAATTGCAATTAAATTTTATATCTTGCTTGCTAAGTTTAGTTAAAATTTCTTTATCCCTCCATGCGATTGAAGAACTGATTTTAGAGACCTTATATTTCCATTATATTTTACTGAGCGTTTGTATTTTGATTCAAAAAGTTCTATAGCTTCCTCTGCTCATGAGAGGAAAGGAGGCGCTTGAATTCGGAGTTCTCCCTCAACTTGGATATCTACTTGTCATAAAGACGGGATATTGCTACTTTTAATCTTATTTAAATCTATTTTCACTTTTAATTTAGAGTCTGATCGCTCTTGCCTAATTAAATCCACTATATCCTGGTACTGGTCTACTATTTGTACCAGAGTTTGTGCGAATCCCTCCTTTGGGTCCCCTTATTGATTCACTGTGAGGCTTGACTTTACGCTAATGTTGCTCTTGTTTAACTGCTGTCGGTTTATAATCAAGTAACAATAGTTATTTTGTAAATTACTATAGTTTTGAGGAGTCTGAGAATGATTACTCACGTTTCTTTAATTTAGAGAAGTCTTTTGTTAAGCGTTTCTTTGAGCGTAGTTATTGAAAGAGTCAACTAAAAATAGTGATTACTATAAAAACTTTTAAAATTTAGACAACTGTCCTATTTTAGATACTGGCTTCTCTGGTCTAAGATCGCGCATCAATTGGAGTGATGCACCTGCTTGGATCCCCACTTGCCTGGTTTAATCTAAAGTGCTCAAGATAAAAATTTAAATGTCTTAAAGAGACCTGATCTTAGACTGCGACTATGGAGTTTAGCTTACTGAGTTCTAGTTCACCAAATTCTGCAATGTTGAAAGTTGATGTGCTTAGGAGTCACTGTGCTGAATAAAACTTTGAGTGTAGTTTTAGGGCATCGTAGAGAATGCAGATGTTTAGTTGCTCAGAATCAGCCTATTGTTCATAGATGACTATCGAGGCTGGGACTTCAAGCTGTTTTAGCTATTTAAGAAATTAAATTACAATCTAAGCTATTTTGGTCTATTGAGGTAAAAGTGAGGTGATCTTGGCTTTACTGCTGTGGAATTTTAAATTAACAAAGATAAATAATGAGGATTTTTATCATATATTGTTCATTTAATGTTAATGAATCTTAAAATTTTATTAGAAGAGATTGATTATGGGAGAGGTCCAAATTTAGATTGACTTTCCTGACCAAAGAATCAGGCATAAACTTTTTACTCGGATGGTGGTTGCTATTGCCTTAATTTACTCCTTGAAGTTATTTAAATAAAAATTAAGATGCTTTTGTAATTATTTGGGTGGACCCACATACATAGATCTTCTAGCCTAAATAGGAACTACCATATATAGTCGATGGTATATATTTTATGACTACTTGTAGGACAAACTTATCAAATTATTGCTAACCATTCGGGTAGACTTCCTACTCAACTGAATTGCTCTAAGTTATTTTTTAATATAAGCAAGCTAGTTAATGTATCATTCTTAAAGAACAAAATTAATCTCTAATTAAGGATTCCGTATTAAGCTTATTAGTCCATAAGGAAGTCAGCCTGCTCCTATGTTAGAGTTATTTGGTGGAGGGGCTAATTTTTAGTAGAAACACTGCTCTACTGATAAGATTTCATGCTGCTCTGCTTTTGGTTGACTACAGTAGACATTAACTAAAATTATAAACCATATATAGAATTATGCAACCTATAAAAAATGATTGGCTAGTTTGATTAACATTAAAATATGCAGAGAAAGAGAGATATGAAGTAATATGATCTGTAGTTAAATTGAAGAGTCTGATTAAGTGAGGGCTTTTTAGGCTTCTGCTAGAGGGAGAGAGTTGCAGCAGAACTGCCGTTGCTTTGACTTGGTCTGCTTGAATTCAAGCCACTAATACCCTAACTAGTGGATCCACTATGACTAGCCATCAATGACTGCAACTATTCGTCCTTCTCCTGTAGTGCTAGCTTTATCTTGCTCAAGTGAATAATTCTAATAGAGGAAGTGATCAATTAACGAGTGAAGTTCTTTTAGCTTATTGATAGTAGGGTTCGCTTATGAGCTAGTAGTGCTATGGCTATAAGTGAAACTCTGACTGAAAGTGCTCTATCCATTTGCATTTCTAGATGTCAGTGGAAAGTTGGAGTTGGACTTCATTCCTCCCCCCATCCCAATCAATTGAATAGAATTTCCTTTCGAAATAATTATCCTCAAGGGAAAGAGAGTTAAATATATTTTAAATGTAAAATACTGTCGTACTAAAGCAAGATTTATTTTAGTCCCAGTCAATGAAATTTTAATGAAATATTAAATTGCTACTAGGCCATACCTGTTATAGCTAGGGCTTAGTCAAAATGTTAACTCCAGCCTAGAATTAAATGCCTGGAGTTGACTTTTATCCCTTGACTTGCATTAATAGGTGCGGGTTGCCTTCCTTCATTAATAAACGTCAAAATATTTTAAATTGTTAGACCCCTTTTATATAGATTTAATTAAGATCATACTTCCTGTAATTATTAGAATTAGTTTCTCTTTTGGTGTTATAGTATTCCTTATTTCTTTTGTATAAAAACCATTCACTCATCTATATTTTTATAATTTGAAGAATGTGAAACAATAAACTTAATTCTTTCTATTTGATGATGAAGTGCCTAGTTTATTGAGAACAATAAATTTCCAATCTCTCTCTCTTTTCCTCCCTTCATTATCTAGTTGTTCTGGATCTCTTATGCGCCTCTAAGTCTTCTGGTGTCGCAGATATTACAATTAACAATCTAAATAATAGACTATTATGAAGTTTTGAGATTGCTTGATTTTTTGGTAGTCTATATTGTTAAGGTCAAGGACTCCTCTCCTTCTATAAAAGAGATTGTAAGCTGAGGAGCTCTGGATTCTATTCAGATTAGTCAGTTTCTAGCAGGAGCTGTCGTCGAAGGAGTACCACTGGTTTTCAATCCAGTTCAAAGCGAAGGCGGTATAGTGACCACCTCCACAGCCACCGAAGTGATTTGAAACGCCAAAAAAGTCGTAGATGTATGACTCACCATCCGGAGCTTTCTGAAGCACGAAGGGATCACAAGAAAAATGGACTGTTAATGTTAAAATTAAGATGAATCAAGATTTAATCCCTCTAGGTCAAAGTCAACTTGTGTCTCTAGTTTACCGCCGCCACCACCGTACGAAAATTTCCTGGCATGCTTGAATCGTTTCAAACTGACTACTAAAACTAGAGGAGGCTTGCTGATCTGCAAAGTCTTAGTGGCTTAGACATGTTCCTTGCATTTATTGCAGTACCACATGTTATCCTGGTCAAGTTGCTCTGGACGAGAAAACTCCTCAAGGCAATCCTATAAAGTGATGTTTCCACTTTAACTGTCTTTGCTTGCCTGAGATTCCTCCTCAGCAGAAGGAAAAGCTACTGCTGTTTGGAGTTTGCTGAGAAAATCTGGGTTTATTTTGTTGTTCCAGATGACTTTTTTCAATATTAAAAGTGACACTTTAAAAAACTTATTTGACTTCAAGGATAACATCTTTCCTGCCTCTCTCATAGCCATCGATATAGAAGCTTTCGTTATTTTCTATTCCTGCTTTCTGCATCAACCCTCCCAAAGTAACGTTATCAGTAAATGGAAGTGGACAGCCTTGACAGCTTCTGTCTCCGCAGTATTTGCAGCTATCCATGTAGCCAGTAATGTTCTTCAGTCTGATTGAGTAAATACTTTTGTCCAGTGGCCCATTGAAGGTCATTATATTATCCTCTGTTCTTGTGTTTGCGATATTAGGAAAAACTATCATGAACTATTTGCCAAAAATAATATAGAGAGTAAATTTCAAAAAGCTCTTTTACATGGGAAATTGCTTTTAACTCCAAAATAATCAGTTGAAAGGTAAAATTAAGTTCATGCGGTAAAAATAAGATTATTATGATGCGAGGATTTTTATAGTCAGCAATTCTAAAATTTAATTAATTCTTAATTAACTCTAATTAAAATAGGAAAGTTTAATAAGAGATTAGCTTTTAAATACCACTCAAAGTATTTTTTTAAAAATTCTTTTTAAAAATTGATCCTTGTATATTTTTCAAGTGGGAGGCTGTCGAACTCTGCTATTGAAATGAATTCTTCGTCCTCTGAATTCTTTTTAAAGATAGTTTTTGAATGATCAAAATAGAGCTTGGAGAAATGACCTCTGAAGAAAGAGAATACGTCCAAGTGAATTTGTGATAGTGAGCGGGTCTTATCAAGCCATAGAATTCTTGGGATATTCCTATATGCAAATATTATCTTCTGTTGGTTGCCAGAATAGCTAAATTAAGAACAAATAATTAATAACATTTATAATGATATTTTAATAGTTTATAGGAATTGTATTGTGGCTTCTGAGCTTCCATCATATAGACAACCATCTTTGTGTAATTTTCTTGCACTTGATAATTTGAATCAGATTTAGTGGACTTTTGTTTAAAAGAAGAAAATTTAAAGAAACTGGTCCTGAGGAGAGAGAACTGGGTTGAGATTAGGATTTATCTCGTAGAGTAAAATTTGAAAAGTATGATATTTAAAAATTGTCTAAAAAATTTGTTTATAACTTTGCCAGCACCCATCAAATCCTCTACTCTTGAATTTTATAGTTAAATTCAATTGAGAATAGAAAAATTAGTAAATATTAGCTCTAAATTCAAGAGTAGGTAAGAAGTCGTCTTTAAATAAAATATTTGAATCTTAAATTAAATAAGGTGCATTTTCAAATAAACAGACTTAAAGAGATGAATAAATAATACACCTCTAGTGCTTATCTTTATGAAATTAGATATAATTTATATGAAAAATTGATAAATTATTTTGATTAAATTTATATCTATAATCAACTATTCTTTTGCAAGCATTATCAGCGATCAGGGTAATCAAAAATCCACCTAGATTAACATCATATTTCTTAGCAACCAACATCCTGAAATCCCTTATTGAGTCACTTTATCTAATAGAAACTTGTCCTCTGAAATTCTTGTAGTCTTCTCCGATATGGTAGGGAATGTAGAAGAAGTCAATCTTCTCCTTCTTTCCTGGAATGGGAAGAGATAAAGTCATGAAGGGGTCAAAAGTGACTGAGATTCGCTGACACTAGCTACAGACAAGCGTGGATTTGTACTAGCCGTGGAAGAGATCGACTATTATGCTTTCGTTTCTGATTAAATGACCCAGCCAGGCCTCTCTAGATGAATAACTGTCATCTTTGCCTTCTGCTTCTACAGTTTCAACTAAGCATTTACGCGGCTTTCTGAACAGATCTTCACTAAGTAGGTCCAGAATGGAGTTAATGCATTCAAATTAGAAATATGAAATATCTGCCACTATATAGCATTCCTGCGAATCATGTTGGCCATAACCGCCAAATTGAGGATTGTACTCTCCTAGAATTCTCTTGAACATTTGTGGCCTAACCACTGAATCATCTTAATTCCACATCTCATGGAGTAGTTTAGCGTAAGCTTGAGCTAATCTGCCAGCAGCTCCTAATGGATTGTCAGTATTAAGGTCTGGCTTAAATCTGCCCTCCAAGAAATATCTGGTTAATTCGTAGCAGTTACTCAGACACTACAAACTACTATTCATGTAGCAAGTGTTACCGAGGTTAGAAAGCCCCACTTTACCATCTCTGGCTCTAGAACTTCTTGAGAATTACTCCACTCCTCTTTTAAGTTCTGCATCTGCATTAGCTGAGCAGTTAGGGGCGTGCCATCTCTTGTCTTTTTCTTCGCAGTGCTCCGAACAATAGCGCACCCTCTTGCACTTGCACTCAATAGACAAATTTTTCTTATTGGTGCAGAATTCGCACTTACCAATGTAAATGCGCTAGTTCTTCTTAAAAGAGAACTAAAAGGAGAGGTACTCAGTTTCTCGATACTCAACTACAAGGATAGAGTCTATTAAAAGATCATCTTCTAGGTTTGCAGAAGTAGAATATCGCCATAATAAATTAGAACTAAGCAAAAATTGCTCAGAAAGGAAAACTTTCAACTAGATGAATAGTAGGGTTAGATAAAAATTAAGTGGAATAAAGTTCTAGTGAATCTCCTGGGAATTTAACTCCACTGTTGATTTCCAAGTCGGGATCACTGGACTCATCAACCTCAATTCTGTCCTCTGTTTTTGAAATATTTTGACAAGCTTCTAATAACTCCTGCCTTTTGTTTCCAAACTTCCACAATCTCACATCTGTATCTTTTATCAAACTATGCTCATTTCTTCTGCCATGAAGTGCATTTAGTTAAATTTAAACCCTAGTTGCTTTATAAATTAGGAAAAATTAATATACCAAACAAGAGAATTATATACTTATCTTGATAAATGCAGGAAATTCTTGAATAATTTTTCCTTCTTAAAGGCTAAAAAAGAAGAATTATATCAAGTTCTAGATAGATGTAAAGATTAGCAAAAAAATTAATTGTAAAATCTAAGAAATGATAAAACTTAAGAAAGTAAGTTAGTTTTAGTTAAAGTAAAAATTAATTTTTGAAAATTAGTTTAGATAGACAAATTAAGACATTTTAAAATCCCATTATAAAAGTAAATGGAGAAGCATTTAGACAGTCTGTGATTCTTCTTTTGAGGTCAAGATAGTTTTTCTTCTTACTCAATTATACTACATAGATTTGCTCTATTCCATCCAACTAAGATCCACCTGCACTGAGTTTGTCAACCGGAAGTTTAATTAATATTCAGATTAAGCAATTATTAAAAAAAGCAATACCAAATTCACCTAACGAAGTCTTGTTTCAGTAGTCGTATAGTAATAACAAAATATAAAATTACTCATGATTAGTAATTCTATGAGGAGATGGTGAATCTCTTGATGACTTGGCCTCCATATCTAGAAAAAACGAAATCCCACATTTCCTAAGAGATCACCTTGTAATCTAATCTCTCCTTTACATCAGCTCTGATGTACATATCGACGCACTGAGGATCAAACTGCTCAACATTTCCTGTTCCTCTAAGATAAATCCTCCTGCCTAATTCTTCTTGAACTGAGTTTAAACCGTTCCTGCTCTGATAAATGCGCTCATTCCTTTCAGTTTCTTCATTATAGATGCAGAGCTGCTCCTCATTATCTATGGGGCCAGGGTGCAGATTTGGATCCACATTGTTGGGTTTTTTATGCCTCCTCACATCTTTATAGTGTATGTACTACTTGTAACTCTTCCACCACTTCTTATTTATGAGATAGGTGGCAGTTCCAGCCTAGGGGTTGCCTGAGTATCTATTTTTGTTCTTGAGTGCAATGAAATCTTGCCATAAAAATATGCAAAGTTTCAAAAATATTTTATATATTCTCCTCTTACACATATACATTTACTAAGGATAAATGGAGAATTGAATGTAAATAAATCTTGGCACTCTTGCATGATATCTTCTAGAGTTCGGTCTGTAGATTGCTGTGACATTTGGAACTTAATAAATTGCTTTCAGTATTATTTCAAATAATTAATATTTAAGTAGCTTTGATTAAATTGCTAGAGAACTTTCTGGTTAGGTGCTCGCCCAATTCTGATTATTTACACTGTGGAAAAAAGTGAATGTCTACTTTTATGTATTCTATTTCATTTCACCCAATAAATTAAATACACTTAAAAATTCTTTAAAAATATGAAGATTTAACTTTCATCTTAGATAGACACCGATTAGGACATCAGCTATATTGAAGACTCATTTTAATGAGGAGGATATATTAAAATTGTTAAGTTTATAAACTCAGAAGTGCAGATAAAGGATAGGAAATAAACTGGAGCTTTTAAATCAGGTGAAGACTAGACTTCAGCCTCACAGTAGAGATAGCAATTACCGACCACAATAGTGAAAAAGCAAATATAAATAAACACCAATTTAGATCCGTAAGGTAACAGTGCTGCGAACAGCAACACTATTAATGATTCAAGATTTTTATTAGTTTTGAGTATTTTAATATCTAAATGGAATAACAGTATGAATCAAATGGTAATTGCTAAAAAGCAGTAGCAAATGCTATTACTGCAGAGAAAGAGACAGTAGAACGATAGATCTGCTAAGAATGTGTAGTCTCACTCTTTTTGCACCGGTACTGCTTCTCACAATAAAGGGACTTAGAATTAAGTTATAATTGACCAGCAGTAGATCAGAAATCCTAAAAAAAGATAACAAGTTTATTTCATAGTATGATGAATCCACTTGATATGGAATTCAATCAAAAGTAGCCAAATAGCAAAGGAGAGTCATTTGTGGGTTTATCAGCTAACCAGCAAACTTCAAACTAAAGTCCTTTCAATAATTATGCCGATAATTTTATTTCTTCTTCTTTAAATTGAGAATAATGCGGGAACTAAAAAGATGGTTAAGACTCCATAAGACCACTCAAGTAATTTCTAGTAAAACAGTTATGGCCACAACTACTATGGCGGGGCAGCGGCCAATGATTAATTGAGATCAGTCTCCTAAAGTAGAGCAGGGCTTTAAACTAGCACTGGAGTGGGTGCTACGAGTAACAAGCACTTTCTATTTTCAGAGAACTTACTTTTCAATCCTGAATTGCCCGCCTCTACAAATAGACCTCTACTGTTTTCAAATTTTCTCAAACAAAAGATAGGTGACGAAAGATTCACACTGGCTCTTCAGTTCTTAGAAAGGTGTGAAAATCCTTTATAGGTGCTTGAAGAGCAGCCTTAAAGTATTATTAGCATAATAGGAGAGTCTAATATTGACTGTCTGAATAGAATTATTCAATTTATTTAGGCACTTATATAATGAAGGTGTTTAAGTACATCATCAGCAGTTTTAGTGCCACTCAAAATGTAGGCATAACTCCTCCTGGCTCGATTAGTGTGCAGCCCGGAAGCAACTAGACCTTTAGTTCTATGTCTACTCAATCTTATCATCAACCAAGTGCATCAGTCTCGCTATCGAACTCTACAAATTTGCTTGGTCAAAAAGCTATTCAGAGCAAGTATCCACAAAACTAACCATAGACAAGCACGAATATGGCAGATTCTATCATCAACTATCAAAACTCTCTCATGAACTTAAATTTAAGCTTCACACATTATTCTTTCATAACTTTATTCGTATATCCACATTTTTACTTTGTGTTTAGCAAGTAATTATTTAATAAATGAATCAGGGAGGTAGCTAAGAGCGCTAAGCCTCATTAAGTTCAACAAACGCTAATTCAAATAGTTTCCATAATCTGAGTAAGAGTGGATAGCAGACTCGAGCTCATACTCCCTTGCTCACTTCGAGCAAGTTTAATCACTAATCCTAAGAAGCCTATTAAACTCAGATGATACAGCAACAGTTCTAAAATTAGAACAATTAGCTAGCCTACCACTAGAAGTAAACCCGTATCTGTAATTAAGTATTTTTAGTAATTCGTATATGGTTTAGATGTCTCTGTAGTATTCAAATAGAAGTAACAACTCAAGATAATTAATATAAAGATGCTTTCATTTTTCCTCTTTAATATAATATTCAAGTTAATCACAACAGCAAGTTAATTTTCAAAACTCGCTTGATAAGAATTAGCTTGCAGTACAGCAGCAGCAGTAGCAGCAGTTTTAAAATGGGTATCACTTGAAATCCCCATCAATGTTGCCGAGTCAAAGTCCCTCTGATAGTCAGTACTAAATTGCGATGAATCTACAGCAGCAACAGTAACAAATGCAAATGATGAGGCAGCTTCAATAAAAGAACCTTATCACTCAACAGAGGTAGATGCAGCAATAGATTCAGTTGCAGTAGTAGCAACAGTTGAGTTAACAATAGTAGATGCAAGCTGCGGCTTATGCTCATCTCAGAACCAAAAGCATGTTCACCACTTAAGGGAATGAGGTACCAACTTCTGGAATCTATCAAATATATTATCATTAGAATTGTAATTGATGTTAGAATGATGGCTAACAGTAGCACAAGGTCAAACTTATAAGAAAATAAAAAGTAATGAATTATAAATCCAGTTTGCAATCAACTTATTATGAAAAGTACACATTTTTCAAACATATTCTTAAAGTTTTCTGATTAACTAGTTATCTCTTGTAGAGTTGTATCTCATGAAGTGGTGTGAGTAGTTATATAAATTAGAGTTGGTGAGGGCAGAAGAATAACTTATTTTAATTAAAATAATGTCGCAGATAGTTTCAACTCCTCAGCAAATAAACCAGCACCCTGTTAATAACTCTTCGTCCAAGCAACTCTTCAGCTTCTCCAAGGCTGATAGATTCAACGGCCCCAAGAAGATGATGTACGACAGATAGTGACAACCTTCATAGAGATAGAACTTAATATTCTTTGTAGGAACCAGAAGATTGCTTATGATTTACCGAGCATGAAATCTTCAAGAGCAGCTGGCATTGGATATGGAGGCAGAGATATTTTCAAAAACAGAGGTAAGTCAAGAGATAGAAGCTTAATGGAAAGGGCATTAGGCTCAGGGGCGCTTAAATACTTGCTTAAATTGAAGATTTGTCTATAAGACTTGATGAAGATGTTGCTTACAAATTCTTTTAGTGGACAGTCCTTCACCCACCAATTACAATATGAGTAATTAATGTATAGTCATGCTATATATTTTGTTAAATATGAAATCAGATTTCAATCCCAGCCAAACCAGCAAGGCCTTCAGTTTTGGTATTGCAAGAGAAATTTAAATATGCCTAATTATTTTTAAAGAGAAGCATATAGCAAAGTGTATATCAAGGAGCACCCGAACAGAGATCCAAGTGTGCCAGGTCCCGGTCAATACCAAATTCCAGTGATAATTGGCAATGAGGCCTCAAAGTTTACAATGAGACCTAAAACCGTTAGTATGTGTAAGTAATTGATTTAATTTTGATGCTGAGCGTGCTCAATTTAAAATGAGAAATCGAAGCTCGTTAATGTACAAGTGCAACTTGAATTAAAAGGGATCAGGTGCTAAGATTTAATATAGAGGAACTGAACTATAAAGGACAGCCAGGTCCTGGTGCTTATGAGCCTAAACCCGCTCTGAATGATAAAGGCAGCTACTACCTCTCCAAGTATAAGAGCTCTGGAGCCACTACTATAGACCCTGCTTCTTCAGCAAGATTCAAAGAATTCCTCAGTAAGTTCAGGTCATTCAGAATGGATAAACTTGGCTGTTATTTATTGATTATAATGATGTTTGATAGGCTAAAAGCAGTCTCCAGGTCCAGGCTAATATGAGTTCAATCAGACCATGAACAAGCAAGGCAAGCTATCTCAATCCTTATTTATTAAATTGAATAAACTTGAAGGCAGTTACTTCTTATCAAAGTTCATGAGCTCAATGTGCAGAACCCACTACCATGCGGATCGAAAGACTCTCCTTGGATATAAGATGGCTACCCCAGGTCCAGGAAACTACAGGCTTCCCAGTGACTTCGGATACTATGAGAATAAGAACAAATTTGATAGCCAGAGGTCTGCTATGGGATCACAAACAGCTAGTCCTCAGAAAAGAAGATTGACAGCGAGTGCCAGTCAGCCTACCTTATTAGCCAAGGGTCATCACGATGAACTTTGAGACAGCGAGTAGCTATGTGAAAATATGATGCAACGATTAACTGACTGACCCGATAAGTTTAAAACAGTAGCATTTATTGACTTAGATATGAAGAAAGCAGACCTCTTGAGAGGCCTTAAATTATTATTCAGAATCTCTTTAATTGTTTGATTCCTTCATAGTCACACTCATCATGTAATGATATTTGCCTGCATATCCAAATGCTGTTTTTAGTTAGCATTAGACAGATAATTAAATCTTAAATAATGTCCTTCTCTCTCTTCTAGTGTTGCTACTTTGCTTTATCAGTTAATCCTTCTCACTATTAGCTCCTTAGACTCTTTCAGGTAGCTCACTGTTGAGTTTTTCCTGCTACAGGGAGGAAAAGTTTGAATTCAGGAGGTAGCTCATCCTCGGTGTAGAGTCTGTCTGAGAAGTAAATTCTTCTAATTCTGCAGTTGGCGTGGATCTGCACTCTGAGCGTTTCGATATAGTTGGTACCGTAGGCTCTTCTTGTGAAATCAGACAAGTTGAACTGAATCTAGTTCCAACCTTCGTCAAGCCTCATGGGCATGGTGCAAATGAAGGGCTTCACACGGGTGGTACTTTGATAGTTAGAGGCTCTGAATCTTCTTCTCACGTTCTTGTCGTCTAGTACTTGCACTTCGAAAGTGAAATACTTCTTCAACTAAAGAGGAGGGTGATGAGTTTCAGTTATGGGAAGGGGAAATTATCTTGCTGCAAATAATTAAGCTGTTAGGGAATATGGGCTGTGCTATAAAGCTAATACTGTCCACTTGAAACCGAATCTTAGTTAGTAGTCTGCTTACATTTTTGATGATCATGACCAAGAAGGGCAACTTAATGCCTAGAGTCTTGTTAGCATCAGCAGGGCAAGTGATGTAGTTGGTTGAGACGTTAGTTCCCATGATTTCAAGGACTGAAGACTGAATGTCTGGGTCAGTGATTCTCTTGATATGACCGTTTCTTACACTCTTGTCCCAGATCTGCAGGGGCTTAGATCTATATTAAAGGCTCATTCATCAATTCTAGTAACTCTAGCTTCAATAATACTCCTTCGAGAAGCTCTTCAGAGTACAAGCCTGGTCATAATGTATGCCTTGTTAGAGGCGTGACTTACCCGATAGAGTAGAGTATGGATAGGAAGCCAGACTGGAAAGTGTTCTTAAACATTTTTATTTAATTTATTTGTTATATTACCAATCAAATTTATTGATTAATTCAGTGTGTCACGCTTTA
Organism: Tetmemena sp. SeJ-2015; assembly: GCA_027382625.1. NCBI lineage: Eukaryota > Ciliophora > Spirotrichea > Sporadotrichida > Oxytrichidae > Tetmemena > Tetmemena sp. SeJ-2015. The sequence goes on from JAJKFJ010022576.1 coordinate 29,039, forward strand.
GACCTCCCCTAACAATTTATTTAGCTTAAAATTCCTCAAAAGCATATTTTACAACACTCCACATGAGTCAATAGAATGATCAGAGAGTGGAATTGGAATAGTAAAATGTAATGTTGTGTGCATAAGTGAATAAATCTGAATACTAATGATTGTGTCAGTTTAAATATGAAAGTGACAGTTAAGCCCATTTAAGAAATACAATGCTCAAATAGGGAATTACAAAGCGAGAGAGCTTATTTATTAAGGAGGAAATACCAGTGTAAATTAAGAGAAAGAGAGCAATATTAAGAGGATATTTTAACCAATTAGAAATATATTTATAACTGCAGGGCTAGAAAAGCGCAAAACTCTCTTTTCAGATTGTCCATGTGCCAGTCTAACGCCTACTAGTGAGTGCATTATTTATAGGAGCCATCTTGAGTTATTAAAAAAACGATCGACATTTCTGCTGGCAGTTTATCAGTAAGACACTTTCAAATCCTTAATTTTAGCTAGAGCAAATGCTCCTACGCATTCATGAACTCACTTCTTCATGGCTTGGAGTTGCTGTTGATAGAGGGGGTGGCTTTGAGGGAGAAGTCCAGTGTTGGGGTCAGTGCCTTGAGGTCTTCTAAAGAGAAGGATGAAGGGTTCGGGTTTGTGAACTTCATAGTGGACCCAGCCTCTGGACTGCTGAACTCCGAGGGAGCGCCACTCAGTCTCAGTGAGGAGGCGACCGCGTGCCATCTTCTTGAAGATGTGCTTGGGGAGGAGGACGTGGCGGTACTCATAGGTGTCGTCTTCGTACTTCTCAGAATACTCAATCTCGTCAGGGAAGTGGGGCATATTCAACAATTTTCACACAAAAATAGACTAATGACAAAGAATTATAACGAATTCATAAAATTAAGACAAAAATCCTTAAAAATATTTAGAAATTCACAAAATCCAATTTATAAATAAGAGAATAACTACTTATATGTGTATTGGTTGGGAGCTGTGCTTAGGGCTGTTGCTATTTAAATTAATAATTTAAATTATAATATTAGTACCATCTCTCCTTATCCTATCATTACAGTAGGTTAATATCAGGAGTAAGAAAAGAGTAAAGAAATAAAATAAAGTAGTATACTACTGCACAAAAATAAAGTTCCAATTATCAAAGTTCATTTGTCAAGCTCTTTCTAAAGAGGAATTCGGAGAGTGCATAAATTTGGGCTTCGTTGAGAAGGTTCTAGTTTTTAAGTTTCTTTAAAGATGTTCAGACTCAAGGCCTTTCCCCTCTGCAAAGATAATAAATGACATAGATACAATTGAAACAAAGAGGGAATAAGATGAAGAGGCTTAGAGTTCTTTCTCAAGCATCATTTAGTTGAGACGTTTTTCCACCATACTCATTCTCGTTTACGCCCTACTCACTTCTTCGTGCTATATCGAGTTTACTTAAGCAGTTTAGTTAACCCTGCTCGAAAGCATTTCGTACTTTCCACTTGATGCAACAATTAAATACATCTTTCTTAAATCAAAATAGTTTCAAATTTCTTGGAACTTGCGCTGAATGATTTCGTGTTCTCTGTCTCGCTTTGACTCTAGCATCTAAGATGTAAGGTTTGCGTCTCTTATTAGGCTTGAGTTAGACTCACTAGACTTAAGAGACTGTTCATGGAGACGAATCAACTTCATCCTTGTCACTCATCTCCATTTGAAACAGTAAACTAATTTACAACTCTTAAACATTTTTATAAAATTGGAAATTAAGTTAGAGTCCTAACACTCCCTTCTATATCTTGAATGATCTGACTCATTCTAGTGGCAAGCTTGCTGGGTATTCCATAGATGTTACACAGATCCTCTAGTATGAAAGGCTTCAGCAGCTTTAGAGGTAGGCAGAGGTGGAGTGAAAGTCAATAGCAGAACGGAGTAACCTCTCCTTGTCATCATAAGGAGATAGGTAACTGACTTCAAAGCTTATATTGGTGTTAAAAATATCATCACCATAATCAAGTAAACGTTTTGAGGGAGCATATAAGAATCTAGGAGACCTTCTAGAGTCATATTCTATATGTTCACAAACGTACTGTTAGGGTTGCTTTCCTGCGCTTGCTTACAAATGCTGCTTTCAACTGAGTGAGATTCCCCATTAGGTGCTCTGTCTAATTTAGAATAGCTTAGTACACTTTAAGCAGGTCAGAGTATCTGTGGAAGTTCTACTGTATAATTTAAGAGATCAATTAACTTTATAGCATAATTAAAGTATTTGAGTGCATCTCATAAAGCAATCTTGGTCTATGCGAGACTTCATTTGGCAGCTGAGGTCGTAAACTTTGCAAACCTTGTTGACCTTTGACTCTGGCTTGACTCTAAACTTCTTGCACACTTTCTGATCGTAGCCAAGGCAGATATTTTGCCACTCCTCACACACATCCACCTCAGATTTATAGAAAGATAAGGAAACACTCACTCACTTATCTCAAATGATAATTTGCAAGTGTCAGTTTTCTTATCCTTACGAAGACAGACTTTGCTGACCTTAGTGCATTTTTGTTGCAAATCAGTGCAAACATCGTCGTATCTCTCGCACTCGAATTCTTCAAGATGCTGTTTGCATTCAACCATCAAGTTTGAAGAGCACTATGAATGAAAATGACATATAATTTGACAAGAAATGAATAGGAGGGGCATTAGTTGGGATCACAGTACTGTGTCTACTCCACATTTGAGATTGTCTCCTCTATATTTGCTATTCTGTCTTTCCAGGCCTGTAAGTATTATAAACCCATATCGCTCCACTCTTCACACTTTTGCTTAACAAGTTTAAATGAATTGAGCCTAAATGTCTAACTTAAACTATGAATAAGTTTTCTATCTCCCTAATTCTTAGTTCATTTGAGTTGGCTGAATCCCTTTTGAAAAGGCCAACTATACTAGCTATGTTCTCTGAAATATGCCCACTTTGGATAACAGTTGAAATCCTGAAGTCCATCTCAAACAGTCCTTAGTAGGGTGTGCCTTTCATCTTCAATATCAAACGCTGTTGTTCGAAGTCGCAAGTGACCATCTAGTGCATACCCATAATTGAAATCATCCCTCTTATCTCATTTCATATTATACATTCTAATCTATATCTGGAACTTAGTGAGTTCCTATTTGAGTTATTCAATAGGTATTTGCATCTCTATCTTGGAAGCGCCAAACGCATTTAGAATGGCCTTTGTATCTTCCTCTAGCACTTCTATGTATTCAATTGGCGAGAGGAACTTAATATTCTGCTGGGAGATTGAGAATGAGGGCAGTACAATTGTGAAATAGAGGTACTTCTAATAGTCAGGATCCATCACCAGTCTCACGTGAGCTCTCAAACCGTGGAACTCCATCAACCCGTTGAAGATAAAAGCACCAGTTAGCTGCACTCCATTTATGTAGACAGCACCTGGATCATAAATCAAGTCCACTTGATGACTCACCAATTCCTGCTCTCTGATTTAATAAAATATGAAGTGATGTTGTCAGGGGTGATGGCAGTGAGTTGGTCTGCTATCTTATTGAAGAAGATCTGGTAGAACTGTTTTAGGTTGACTAGGTTAAGTTTGCCCTTGAAGAAGTTCTCTTTGGTATTGTTAGGGTAGGTGATGAGGTTGATGTTTGCTGTCTCGCATTTGTCCTCGTCTATATAGCTATGGTTGAGTAAAGCAAGTAACTTCTGTTGCTGCTTAGAGCCAAACTTAGGATAGGGCAAGTCTGTTCCGAAGATCTCTGGAATCGAAGAAACTTTGTAGCAGTCTACTTATAGGATAAAGAAATAGCTTTATATTAAGTACTCCAAAAACACCAATGCCAGTGATTTGAAGCTCGGAGAGCATGCCATCCTGGTCAATTGTGGTCATGATGGACATCTGCGTGGTGTTTAGCATGTTGTTAAGGTTGAAGGCATTCACAAACACTCTGTTCATCTCGCCCTTCAGCCTCAAAGCCCCTTCGTCTGTTAACTGTATCCTGCTCAGGAACTTACCAAACACATACAAAGAATAAGTAGCACTTAAGAGTGACTCCTGGTTGAATTTCGGCAATCAGGTCACCTTAAGCATAGATGTCAATGTCAGGCTAGTCTAGGTCAGTGTAAGTTATATCCATCACCAGAGTGGCATCATCCAGTACGTAGTTGTTATTGAACTTCTTATCCAAAATATAACGCAACATCACATTTAACTTGATGTCTTGCAAATCAGTGGACAAACTTATCTTCTTAGTGATAGGATGGACGCTGCCTCTCAGCTTGAATACGAACATCGACCCGTAGAATTTATACTTCTTAATATAGCTGTAATGAAGCCTCTTTTTTAATTTGGTGAGCATCATGCAGAAGATGTCAGCTTGGCAGAACCTCTTTAGCTCCATATCCAACTCAATCTGTATTCCCTTTCCTAGGAAATACTAAAAACACGTATTATCTATATTTTGATGAAATTGTTGGACTGAGCGATGAATATCTTTGAGTACTAGTTCAGGTCCATGTTATTCACAGTCAATTTCATAGTCAGCAGTTTAAATGCACCTAGTTCAATCTTGTCTCTCCTCACAAGGTTTTAGAAGTTGAACAGCTTCCAGATGGCGTTGTTTGCTTGGCTGCCTTCAATTAAAAAAAATTATAAAATAAAGAGATTCTTAAGCGATTTCTTCAAAGGTGATAGTCTATGTGACTGCTAGTTCTCCGTTCACACTGGTGAGCACCCCAGAATAATCACTGTCTTCTTTGTCGAAACTTGAAAATAGGCCACTCAGTCTCACTACTCTCAAGGGTTGATTTATTAACTTAATCTTGGGCTGAGTGATTGTAGACTCAAGAGTCAGCAGGTTGAATCTCTCCATCAAAAGAGCGAAGTTATTCTCCTCAGGTAGCAACTCCTGGTGAGGAGACAGACTTAAGATGTGAGCGAAGTCACTCAATGCAAGGGGCACATTTTATACGGCTGAGTTCTCTGGAAACACCTTAGTTTCATCAAGCACTTAGAAATATGGAAGTATATAAAGCTCACATTTCAATTTGACTTTGACATTTGATCCTTCAAAGGCTTTGCGGACTATTGAAGCGTAGTAGTTCTGCTTATTGAAAGTGAAGATTGCATTGATGTTTATGTAGGCTTGAGTGTTAGTGCTCTCTCGCAGTGGGTCAAATAAGATGAGCATGTTGCCACTCACTTGTCTTAGAAATATTTGAGGCATTATTGCAAAGTCTGGCAGCGAAAAGAACACTGAGAAGCTTTCGATGAGCTAGGAAGATGTGCTAACTTGCAAGTTGATGTGATTGACTGCTGCTCCCTAGTAATCCTTAACTCCTTTTATCACTGGAGTGGTGATGGATATCCCCATCTTCTAAAAAGTATAGATGAACTCATTTAGAGTGTGCTAAATAAAATTCAATCATGCTTAACTTTTTGCTGCTTGTCCATATGAACTACAATTTCTTGAGTGCCTCGGTTATTTTTAGTCTGAGCGTTTCTAATGACAAAAGGCAGGTCGATTCCTGACTGAATGAAGGAAAGAGTACCCAGGTAGTTGAATCTGTCGTTGAAGGTGTCTACCTCCACTGATTAAAGAATCAGCTGAACCTGATCTTTCATGAGAGGTACCACTTGCAGTAAAGAGTATTAGGTCTTGTAGTTCACTGTCAGCAAGCTATCATGTGCGAATATGTTCTTCTGATAAACCTAGTACTTAGAATATACTCTTTTAAGAAATGAATAGAATTAATAGTCCTCATAATTTTGTTAATAGAAATTTATCTGAGTAGCAGGTACTGCAACTTTTGAGATTAACTCTTCTCAAATATAGTTTCTTGAGTGAGCGAGAATAGAGGCTTAATGAGCTCATTGACTTTAGCGAGAGTGAACTTTTGATCTAGATTGTCGGTAGCAAAACACATGTCAAGCTCTTTAAAACCCATGTAGAATTTAATGCCTGGGAATTTCTCCCTTATCTCTGAAAATATAAATTCTCTTTGATTCTATTGAGATTGTATTTTATAATGAAAAGATCTTCATGAGAGTTGCTTCAACAAGCACGGGTAGATCTATTTCAGTCCAGTCTGTTCTGACTAAGTCATAGACTATTTCCACATTCCCACATTCAGAGCATATCTGAGCTATGGCTTGAGACTACATTTGATTCTGAGTCAAGTTCGAACAAGAGATGATTGCCTCTTAATCTCTTACTCTCAGTGTTGATATTTGTGCTTGAATCAGCTAGCTGGGGATTTAGTTGAATCCATAGTAGTCCTGATAAGCACATGTTAGCAATTTAAATATACTACTTACCTGCTCAAGGATCTTATTGTCCAAGCTAAACGAGGTCGCCAAGCTCAAGAGACAAAAGAGATAAAGTACGATTTACAAATATTGAATTGGCAAATGCAAAGGATGAGTTATAATCTGCGAGCATTTTAAGATTAATAAATTCCTGTCTGTTAATCTCTCTCAATTAATTTAAAACTTAACGTTAATATTTAATCATCACATCAATCGACCAACCACCCATTCAAGACTTTAATTATACAAACTTTAAAATATCTCTGAGAGAATATTACTAGATCACCTTCCCACTTCAGTAAGTTTAATCATATGATCTGCTTTGAGCAATGATATTTTAAGTTTATTTGACTCTAATTATTTATATAGGATTCAAATTTTATAATACTTAAGCCACCTGCTAAAACCAAAATGAGCCACATATCAGGAAACTCTATGGTTAAGATGCACGAACTTATGAACTTACTCGTGCATCTCTGCTAGCGATCAACAAATATCATAAAGCAAGTGCAACACGAGACTAGCCTAGACATCGTTCAGAAGGGCCACTGCTCAAGTGACGTCTGCACAAAGATTGATCTATAAATTCAAAAAACCATTCATCAAAACCTCACCATGCTCTTTCCAAAGGCAAAGGTTATTTGCGAGGAGGATCAGGAGTCAATTACTAATGATGACTCAGTCTAAATCAACCTTAGACCTGAAATAATTTATAGGATTTAATCTCTATCATAGGACCTGACGAGCTTTTGAAACTAAATAATAATGATATCATAAGGGATTCAAGGAACCCGGCATAAAGTAAGATAGCATGACTATGTTGCCCAATCTCTCCTAGCTAACAGGATTAGGAGGGGAGTGCAGACCACTACCTTGATTTCTCAGGCACAGCTCAACCACTTCCCAGGGCTTCGCTCCATTACCTTCCTCTAAGCACATCACCCACAGCAAGGATTACAACAAGCTCAAGAAAGGGCGCCCGAGTCAAAGTCCCGTGCCGTCGAAATTTTAAACTTTAATTTAATAATCGCTTTTGAAACTAAATCGAAAGCATCGAATCATGAAGGCGGATTCACTGGAACACTGGGCAAAAGTAAGGAGACAGTCTTATCTGAGATACATGGAGGAGTCTGCTTGAGTTCAACTATGCATTCTTGGAGGCGGCGGACGTAAAAAGAGGTTTTGATGACGTCTACAACAATGATGTTGCAGAGTCAGACTTAACCTTTTGGGTGGACCCCTTGGACGGTTCTAAGGGCTTGGTAGAGGGGCATGTGCACCATCTGACCACTATCATAGGCATTTGCATTAAGAACAGGCCGCTATTTGGAGTGGTTCATAAGCCTTTCGGCTGTGACCCACTTGCATATAACTCAGGCAAGACTTTCATCGGACTTCCACAAAGTGGTCTTTATACAGTACTCTAAAACCTCAGCACTGATTTTGAAAACTTTGAGAACTATACTAAATATGTGCCCTCCTTCTCTCGTGATGATGATATTGACAAGCATTTAAGAAAAGCACATTTCTCTTCCTTCATTTTATCATATGATTTATACCGGCCAAGGATTTGTGGGTCTCACAATAAGAATCAAGATTCCATGGATCGTCTGATATTTGGAACTCGTCCTTAACGAATTGAGCGAGTGGCTGGGTCTGCAAATAAATTCGTGCATATGGTGGAGGGTCACTCCGATTTCTATATAAACCTAGTGCCTGGTTTCAAGTATTGGGATATGTGTGGCTCTGAGGCTATCTTGGCCTCAAGGTTTGGAATTCTGACTGATGCTTACAAAAGACCTATATTCTATGAAGCACACAAGCACCCCACTCTAAGAAATGGCATTATCCAAAAATCATTACTGATGTCAACAAGAATGTGTATATTTTATCGCTGCTAAGAACAAGAAGGTATTTGAATTGTGTGAGAGAAGAATTGAAAAGTATACGAACAAGTCTTTATAATAAAATCACGCACTCATATCAGAAGAGGCCAAGCAACTCAAGCGCCTTAGAGTTTAAACAAACTAATGTTTGCAAATTTCTTATAAGAGATTCGATAGGAAATTCACCAACTCAGGAAGAAAGGTTTCTATAGGAGGCAAGGACTGAACTACTGCAAGTAGAATCACTTCCAAACATAAAGCAAAAGCTATTGAATGAGAGTGGATATTGAGACAAGCTCTCACACTCTATCTTAAAAAAGAGTATTTTTTATATTCATTTTCATCCTTATGGAAGAAAACAAACAAGCTTATCCAAATATTAAATATAGCAATAACCAAAACTACAACTCGATCACTATAAATTTGAATTATTTTTATTATTCGATCTGGTATTAAAAGTTTTATATTAAGGAAGTACTCCCCCTCACATAAGTAATAAAATCAAATACTAAAGGGAGTGTTTGAGCAAAGATTAATCTACTAATCCTAATTAGAAGAGGTAATATAATTTGCTCTCTCAAATTTGAAACTATGAGTTAAGTTTAAAGTCAATCCAGTATTAGACTTAAGACTTTCAAATAGTTTCTAAAGAGCAAATATACCACTTATAATGAGACTATAGATAGAAATGTCCTCACTCACTCGCTGCTTCTCTATGATTTTTAGCTATTTTAATTTACTCTACTTCTTTATATTTCTTAATCTCTTCTTCTTTCACTTAATTCAATCTCTTTTGACTGTTTTTAAAAATAGCATTTTAAATTTTAAAATCCAAAAATGAATCTGACTCAACAACAACAACCTAACACAAACAACTCCTCCTCTGCTCAGGCTTTCCAAAACAGAGATAATGGCGCAAGAGGAGAGGTGCAAAAGTTTGATAATAATCTGGAAATAATCAAACAATCAAAGATAATAATTTATAAATGGGATGCAGCATTTATTTTTAGAATTATGTTTTGGATCAAAGGAGTTTTAAATGATTCTGTAAAGGTGGAACTTGCAAACTAAACTGAGAGGTATAAGGCAGCAACAAAGACCCGCAACCTAGAACAAAGAATCGCAAATACTCACTTATGAACAACTAGTCTCATTTTAATTCATTCTAAATGGAATTTAGTAGAATTAGTTGGAACTTTAACCGAGATCGTAAGTTGAAGATCATTGATTGGCAATTATAAAAATATACATAAACTTAACTTAATGAATATCTTAAATTTTGACTATATCTTTAGTGTTTGGAGGAAGAAAAGGACATAAACATTGCATAGCCTTTGGTGGAATAAATAGTAAACGAAGTGGTGGGAGAATCCAACTACAAATTATAATCTTTTTAAATTGCACTTAATAAAACTAGAAGATAGAGCTTGAAGAATTCATCGCCAAATACATCAGCCAAGTTAGAAGAGTCAAGGCTCAAATTTAGGACAAACTTAACTTATACGACTAAGATAAGATTAGGTCAAGTGACCTCAAATATAATTCCAATCCCAAATCTTTATGATTATTTTCAATATAAGCTAATAGAGAGCTAGAAAGATGAAAAACTAAACGATTTTGGAATAATGGAGGATTCAGAATTCAACATAATGATCTCTGAGATCTTGTTTGAGAGAGGGAGCTAGCAACTTAGTCTCGAGATAGAGAGAGGAACGCCAATTTACATTATAGTGAAATCAGGTGGAGGTTAAGTCCTCAAATCTAAAAGTGCAACCATGGGTTATTAGACTAAGCTAGAATAAGATTTCAGAGTGTAAGCCACGTATTTCGCGATAATTTTGATTTGTTTAGAGAAATTGAACAACCTGATTAGATCATAGATATCCACCTTTTTAAGGTTCATATAACTTGACAGATAATTAATTAGATCTTTTATTTTAAGGTGATAAATGCTAATCACGACCTTCATGCGATAGGATAGATAAGACTTTAAGAGTTTGAGGATTAACTTTAAAAATCCTTGAGAATTTAGCTCTATCCCAAGTAGTCGGATTATGGAGCAGTCTATGTCTAAATTAAAGCTCTCTGGATGCATTTTTAATTTATAATGAATCTAAAAATTATGGCATTCTAGAGTAGCTTACTATGGAGATTTGCTGCACAAATATGAACAGAGCATGATAGCTTAACATGAAGAGATCTCTAGAGGCGAGAGGAGTCTTAATTTCTTGAAGAAACCCCTTGCAAGTGTTTGGAAGTAGTTTGAGGATAGACTTGACAGTAGACTAAACTCTTAAAGCAACTACTACAGAGATGAAGATAATATGATCAGCTACTAAGCACTAATGATCACTGATCTGCCCATCGAAACATTAGCTAAGTTTTCATTCCTCATTTATACAGTAATGACGATTATAAATAATCACTAGAGTTATAAATGGATTTGATTCTGTCTATGATGTATAGACCCGACTTCTACAATCTTTTGGTTTCTATAATTGGCTCATTGGTAACCAATGATTCCACATCTGATTTCTTAAATCATAAGACAAGACTGCAGATTCCTTTCTCCACTCAACCCTCTGGGTTGAGCCCTTCCTCACATTCATCTCCTGGGAAAGTTCATTAGAAACAAGCCTAAGAGGCCACTCAAACAGTGCACTAAAACAAAAGCTTTTACTTTGGGATGCTGTTGATGAGCATGTCAACGTTTGCTTACGATGGTGTATTCTTGTGCCTGCATGCAGGGCCGTGGTCAACCTCATCAAATGCTGCAGAGGGTGGTGTGACTCTACATCTGAGGAGGATAGTTGTGGCTATATGCTTTATTTCACTTTTCTTCCGAATTTGCATCGTTTATATAGCAAATCTAAATATCGAAATAAGATTTTAAGTTTATATATTTTGGAAGCTCTTTGATAAGACTAAGAAAAATTCGCATCTAAAAATGATAGGAGCCGTATGAAGGGAAGAAACTATTACTATAGTACTGATTTTATAAGTTCTAAATTTATGTTTACTTAAATCTATCATTTAGAGGAAATAAGTTTTGAATTGGAGTGAATTAGTTTATAAAGACCAATCAAAATGGAAAAATATGATAAAGTGAGGAAGATAGGAAGAGGAACTTTTGGAGATGTGCTCTTAGTCCAAAGAAAAGACGATCAAAGGGTAAGAAAAAATCTTAGTCCCTAAATTTCAATGGAGCTTTAATTATGTTTTAGTAATTTGCAATGAAAAGAGTGCCCATAGAGTTGGAAGAAAAGGAAACTAAAGAAATCAACAATGAGAATATAAATATATGTGCTTGTAAAATATCATTTTATTTGGATGAGGTAGGTATTTATACTGTTTGCTCTAATATGGACAATTAGATTGCTGTGTTGAAGACACTGAATCACCCAAACATAGTCAAGTATCATGAATCCTTCAGCTACAACGGCAAGCTCTGCATCGTCATGGACTACGCTGAGAATGGTATGTTTCATAGTCCATATTCCCACTCAGAATTTAAACCAGTTTTTGTGAATGTTTTTAATAGGTGATCTTCAAAAGAAGATAAAAGACCTTAAGACTAATTCATCTTCCTTCTCCAAACAGCAGGTAATTGCACACTATTTCATACATAAAACAGTCAACATTTCTTGTTGAGAGAGGCAAATTAATTTATACTATGTTTAGATCCTGAATTGGTTCTGCTAGCTCTGTTTGGGATTGAAGCACATCCATGAAAGAAAAATTCTTCATAGAGACTTAAAGTCACAAAACATTTTCCTCACCAAGAATAACAAGTTATAACACTTCATTATTTATTTATTGGATTAAGTTAAAATCGGGGATTTCGGAATTTCAAAAGTGCTTGAGAATACGAGTGACTTCGCTAAGACTTCACTTGGAACGCCTTTCTACCTCTCACCAGAGATATGCATGGGTTAAAAGTACGATTACAAGTCAGACACTTGGATGCTGGGATGCGTCCTCTATGAAATGTGCACTTTCAAGAGGCCTTTTGAAGGCGAGTCTTTGAATGTAAGATATTTTCATAAGATGGAGAGTTAGAGTTATAATTTGCATGTAGGTAGTTATTCATAAGATAATTTCGTGACCCTACGATGAGCTGAGCAAAAGTTTCGAGCCAATCTTCCATTAGCTATTGGACATGCTTTTGCAAAAGAAAGTTTATCTCAGAGCATCAATGGATGAGGTACTTTAACTACCTACTCTCAAATAGAGCTTGATATCAATCAAGCAACAAAATCCTGAGTTTTATGGATCCTAATTCTCAGAAGACGAGGATGAGCATCTTCTCACCTACTCTAATTATAGATCTTTTCATATTAAATGTATTCTCTAATTCCAAATGAAAAGGAGATACTCTCTACACCGATAAATCACCAGAGACTTTAAACGACAGACAGCAAATGACTGGTCATAAGCAATAAGACTGCAGTTTCACCTTTGTGAAGGGCGGACTAGAGCCTCTTCCTAGTTTTGAGAACCACCATCATTAAATGAAGACCGAGCAAGACTTCGGAGGAAATTATGATAACTATCTCTAAGGGGAGATAGACCTGCTCTTTCCAAACCAACTGAATACAGTTGCAGCTGCAGCCAATTACCAGCATAGTAACTTCAATAGCAATCAAAGTAAGCGAATGGCCTTGCAGAGACTTATGAGTCCTTAAAAGTAGCCTAACTACTACAGGCTTGACAGACAGTAGTTTCAACACTAGTAGAACAAATCAGTGATAGGAAGACCTACTAGGTAACTCACTAGTGGGAGCGATGAAAGCATGCTAGGTGTGGGAGGGATTAACGAGATAAATAAATCGAGAGGTGGAACCTAAAACTCCTGAGCTTAATTACAAAGTCCATTTAAATCAAGCAGATTGGAATTGCAATGCTTTTAATTGAATTAGATATAGGAGCCACGATGAATACCGTTACAAGTTCATAGGCTACTAAGCCTCAGAAAATGAAGCAGAACAGTATTTACTATCTCATTTAGCAGGCTAAGAAAATAAGCTCGCCCACAACGAGCTCAAACTAAAATGCCTCTGACAGTAAAAAGGCTTAAGCAAGGATCAGTGCAAATTAGGATGGAGATGAAAAGTCAAACTTATCGAGAGTACTACCTACTGAGGAGGATAAAATAAATGATAACAAGCACACAACTCCTACCACTATTAGATAAAAAATTAAATATAAAAGCTTTTTAACTATTAGAAAAAGTGTATTTTAAGATTTGATATAATATGAGCTCTCATTTTTAAATTCTGTAAGTACTCATAATACAAATGATAAAGAGTTACTATAAGAAGATCATAAAAATGTTTTTATATGAAGCAATAGTATGAAAACTGAAACTAAATTCCACCAAGGAAACATCTATTTAAATAGGATGATTTTTTATTATTTTAATAGATGAATCTCAGATACAATTCCCACAGAAATCTCTCCCCCGCCTTTCAGCAGAGAAGAATCTCAAGCCTCCTCTTCCCATTAAAATTAGCTGAGTCAGTTGAGCAAGCTATACACCAGCCAAACCAATTCCCTTCACACAAATAATCATAGTTACTCGCAAGTTGTTTCTCCTTAGCATCCCTCCCCTCCTTAACTCATTCAGTCCTCGCAGAGCCAAAATCAATAGGAGAGAACTAAGGATCAGTTTTAGATTCAAATATAGTTTCAAATTAATTTGTTTGAGATTAAGAATCACTTCAAATAATATATATGGCTTATTTTATGATAATATTTAGATATATCTGCAGCAACAAGCTTTGAGTTACAGCCGGCCATCTTCTTAAATAGGGGTGAATGGGCAGCGGATGAGAGAGAATTTGGATGACGCAGATGAGGAGCTAGGAGACGAGGAGGAAAGAAAAGGAAAGCGAGAAATTTTCCCATCTTCAGTCTTTTCCAACAGTAGAAACACCCATGAGAAGGCCCTCCAAATTTAATAACCATAGTGATAACTTAATTGATAATTGAATTTAGGGGTTTTAAGGTTAGAAGAATATGAACCAGGATAGTCTCATGGAGTTTCAAAATGTGTAACAATGCAATACTATGGACAATTCAATTTTTAATAATTCTTTATAATGTTATCATAATTCAAGCAAGGCTTCAGAGCAGCAAGCTTTGGCCATCTAGCACATCAAGCAGTATGGACTTAGAAGTACGCAAAACAGGGACTATCATTAAATTCCCATCATTACTTTTTTATCAACAGAACTTCTCCAGTGCAAACATGAACTTCAATTCAATTAAGTCTTACCACCAGTCCTCCTAATCACTTTCTCAAATCAGGCTGAGGATGCAAGCAGGATAGAACGCAGGCTCTGCAAATATTGCTTAGAACACTGCAACAACTTTCTCTAGTGGAGATTCTCACAATTTCATGCCCTCCTATATTCAAGGCAGTAACAAAGCTGCCAGTAATCTAAGTAACAACTACAGGAAAGACTCTAACTTTTCTAACAACTCTCAGAACAGCTAAAGCGTGGGTAGAGATGCAGCTGCTCTCAACTAATATCAGGGGAAGGCTACTCCTTAAAATATCACCTATAACTAGAATAAACAGCTGATGTAGTAGCAGTAGTAACTTGCACAGCAAAGTTACCCTGGTGGGGCAAAGATAAATTCAAACTTGAGTGGGGGTATAAGTATGGCCAAATAGTTCCACCCTGACAGCTAAGAAATTAATAAGGGCTATGAAAGTAGCACGAGAATCTCCAACGACTAGAGCTCTTAGTCAAGAAGCTACCTTAAAAATCTAAAGCAGTTTGTGAATAAGCAATAGGCTGCAGCTTAACTTTCATCTCAAATATTATAATTAAAATGCTTATAAAATCGGTAGAAAGCTTATTTAGGTATTGTGGGAATTTAACTTAAGGATTACAATTTCTTTCATTTTATTGAAGAATCTACAATTTTGCAAAAGCCTCCTAATAAACCAAGCCCCACTAGGACTTTAAAGGCTGGAAGCATATTTGCTACATCTCTATCTTTAAGAGGTTACCTCGTCATAGATTCGTGGCTCTAATTTTCAAAGGACTTCTCCGCCTCTTCAAATAACTCATCATTAAACAAATTTTGTAATGAGTTTTAGTTTATCCCATCATTCACTGTTCTCTTCTTCTTTGTGTCTTTAATTTCGAAGGGATTTCCTGCAAGGCCTGATGCTTTGGTGAAGGTAAACCTTTCTTAGAATTCTTACTGACTAAAGCCCCTATTAGCTTCATGATGCATTGAATCCTGATTAAATTCGTACTTCTTATATTCTTTAGGCTGTTTTGGAGGCCTTTGAGCGTATTTTTTAAAATCTTGAAAGTTGTTATCACCCTTGTAGGAACTCTTTTAATAATCCTCTCCATAGTAAGACTCTTTATACTACTCGTAAATTTAAACGGTAATATAGAAATGAGTTAGTAGCTATAATAAGAGTGGCTAATTTTCTCATTTTAAGTTTAATATCTCTTGTAGAACTCATCTTCCTCAGTGTTTCTTTTGTTTTGCTATTCATACTGCTACTGTTAACTATCAGCTATAATAAATATATCACTTTTAAATATGCGATTTCAAATATAATAATTTCAGCTCTTTTCTAGTTGGTTTGTTGATCTTATTGCTATTGTTGCTATTACTTCTGGTTAGTTCTCCTCCTCCACTCTTCATAATTTTTCCTGCTACCCTCTTCTCCAGCAGAACTATTCTAGCTTCTCCACTTAGCATTTTTAAAGAAGTCTTTTGTCTTTTTGGCAGTATCTTGATACTAAGAGTAGTAAACTATTTCTCACATATGCACAATAGGATTCTAATTTTCATAATAGATCTCAATCAATTATTTACTTGTAAAAATCTTCCTCTGTTCTGTAATTCCCGTAGAAATTGTCATTTTAGCTCTGAGAAGAAGAAGCTAAAATATATAGATAAAATATTACCTAACTATTCAATCTTTAATTGTCTTCAATAATCATTTATTTAAAATATGAATAAGCTCTCTTGCCTGAGGTACTGGTTGAACCTTACCCTGATTATTTGGCCCCTCCAAAACCATAGTCCCTCTCTGCGAAACTAGGATAACATTTACCAAAACCGTCACTTATACACTTGCATATTAATTTTGGATTCTTGGCCTCTTCTCTAAGCTGATCATATACTTTCCTTGTGTCTGTATCTTTAAGGCAGTCATAAGCATTATTAATTGCTTTGAATTTTTCCTCAGCAGCTTTAGCATCCACTCCATCCCCTAGTTTGTCTGGATGGTATTTCTGTGCCAGTTTGTAATATGCCTTTTTCAGCTCTTTGCCATCTGCCTTAGGAGCCACTCCAAGCATTTCATAGTAGTCGTTTGCCTTATCATAGCGCAGACCCCATGTTTTACCACTAGAGAACTACCTATAACCCTAGCAAACAAAAGAAAAGCATATATACATAATTCATAACAAATAATATTCATTGCTATTTAAGAATTGCTGTCTTAGACTCTGATAAACGAATGAGATAGTTGAGAGGTATGAATATCAAAGGAAATTCTGCGATAGATGCTGCTCCCTAAAATGCTTAGTTTACTTGTGATCATTGATCTTTCTTTATAATTTAACTAAAGGCAATAATCTTAAAACACCTAATGCTAAAAAATAGTAATATTTTTAGATAAAACGAAAAATAAAATCAAGTCTGGCTCTTCAAATTATCATAGTAGGATCTTTAAGATTTTAATGATAGTTATATAATCATCATATCAGTAAGGAGAGTAGAGTGACTTTGCTTTTGCTTAAATAAAATTAAGTATCTTTTTAAATTAGCCTTAATTAGCAGCAAGCAATTAAATATCGCACTATGGAGACAATCTCAAAATCAAACAGCACCTCTACACCATCTTCCTCTCAAATAGATCCCACTAAGAAATTTTTTGAAGATTAATTGCTTATCAAATTTATTTTTTAATCGAAGGCAAAGATCAAGCAGCTGTTCTCTACAAAGTACACAGAGCAAGAGTTACAAGGAATACTAGATACGGTCTCTCAATTCAATATACTTGAGAGTGGCGACAAGATTCAGAGAATATAGGATCCAGAAGTAAATAAAAAGGCTTCTAAGTTTTTGGGCTCTGAGAACAAATTAACTCTCACTAATGCTCAATAGGTCATCAACCAAATTATACTGTGAAATTAATAAACTTACTATAAACAGGTTGATTTATAAACCAAATGCAGAACTTACAAGGCAAGATTGTTGTCTTTGATATGCGTTCACTGTACCAATTTCATTTGTGCCATTTGGAGAACTCAATCAGCTTTCCAATTAACCTATGTGACGATGACTTTTTCATCAACTTTAATCCTAAGCAAAAATTTAAAGTGTACATCAATGTATGTAACTCTAGTGTAAAATTCTAATAAGCAGATTGGCTAGACAATCATTAAGAATGCTTTTAAGAGAGACCTCTTTGAATCTCGACGCCGCATGTACGTTTTCATCATAGCCTCTTAGAATGAGGTCAGCCACTATTTGGAAAAGTTACCTCGTCTCTTCAATCCAGAGGCACTCACTCCCTACATTTAAAAGTACAGAGAAGCTGGAAACAAGGAAGTTGTAGAAAATTTAGTCTCAATTAGAAACGCCATTTTATTATACAAGGCTCTCAAAAATGAGAGAATAAGAGAACTCTACTTCTGTGTCAACGGCTTCAGTGTGTTCCAATAAAAGTATCCTCACTTCTGCAAGTTCAGGACTACTTTTCTCTATCCCAAAAAGTAAGATTGAAATCTTATTTTCTCACTCTTATGACAGTTTCATTGCAACCACATATCCCAGTGAGATTTTGGAGCGCAGACTATACTTGGGTGACCATATTCATGCTTAAGATAAGACCATCCTTCAAAACTTAAGAATAACTCACGTCTTAAATGTGTCAAACAACATACCTTGCTATTTCGAAGATGATCGTAACTTTTCTTTAAATTTTGACGATATATTTATAGCTGACATGCACATCGAATACTTAAGAATAAACATCGAAGATACATCATAGGTCCCCATCAAGCTTTCCTTCCCTGTCGCTTATCAATTCCTTGATCAAGCCTTCAACGAATGCAAGTCATCGAAGAGAGACAAGATGAAGATGAAACTATTCCTCTAAGGAGGTGCAGCAGATTAGGAGAGCTAAATTAGAGAAAGAGCAGCAGGCTTACTGAACTCTACAGCTCTCCTCACTCCCATATCAGTTTAATATTTTCCATAATTAAAATAGTTGACTTCGAGAAAGGAGACACCAAAAGAGTTCCCAAGAAAGAGGAACTTACGATGTTTAAGGTAGATAAGTTTGTTGATACCTTCAACAGACTCTCTTATAATGACAACGTCGTGCTAGTTCATTGTGCTATGGGAGTTTCCAGATCAGCCTCTTGCGTAATCATGTACATCATGAAAATGTTCAAGCTCGAATATGATGATGTATTGCCTTTTTACTAGAAATTTTTAATGTACTAGACTTTGTGAAGACTAAGAGACATGTAGTCGAGCCAAATGAGGGATTTGCAAGGCAGCTTCTAGAATTTGAACTTAATGAAATGAAGTTTACCTATGAAGAAGGAAAAGGAGATTAAAATAAGCCGAATCATTCTAGAAATTAGATGTTTGCTAAAAGAGGGAGAACTACTATATACGATTGAGAGGGAATTACCTATAAAGGCCATTTTTCGAAGATTTTAAGAGCTATGGGATCACTCGGAAATCTTACAATTCGATTATCAACTTCTGAAATTATTTCATTAGATTGTTCATTTTTTAATAAATAATTGAGAATAATTAAATATGAATAGAGAATAATAGAAGATTTTAATAAAATATACAAAAAGAGCAAAGATCTTGTCTAGGTTTAATTTTAATCATTCGTGTTGTCTTTTAATTGAGTTTATGATATCTCTTAAATTTACTCTTCTTTGCTAGCTTTAATCTTTTTCAAAAAGTTTTTTTGGCCCAGCTCTATTATAGCATTTTTTATTCGATTAGACTTCTACTTGCGAAACTTCTTTTAAGTTATAATCTTGTTGTTGGCATTTGATTATTTAGCTCTAAATTTAGTTAAAAAGCTAGTTGCCAGAGTCTATTTTCTTATCAATTCTTTTTTTAATGACTAGATTTTCATTATCAGCTTTTTCCTCTTGATCTTTTTTATTCAGTTATAAAAGTTTTGTGGATAAGCTCTCTTCCTATAAATTTTGCTATTTCTAAGGGCTTTAATATTTTTCATTCTCATAAACTTTCTACAGTTCATTCTACACTTCACTCGCAACTTATGTAGAAGCTTCTTCTAATTCTGAGATAATCTAGTTTTCTCCATTTTCATTTTCTCAATCAGTTTAAATATGTAGCTCTACATTTTGCAAAGAATCAATTTCTTGTACTTTCACTTCACTTTATGCAGCCTGACTCTATTCTTATTTTTCACTTGCTTCTTTATCCTTTCTATTTCTTTTCTAATTTCTCTTTCTCTTCTTCTTCTTTTTCTTCTTCGTGCCATTTTCAGTAGTAGAAGGATTTTACTAATCCTCGATCTAAAGCGTCTAAATGGATTCTCCCTCATTTGTTATACTCTTAGTCTTTACTTTATCTTTTGAGGATGGCTAGTTATTTTATACACAGGTTTAAGCAGTTGCAGCTCCTTGCTAAGCCTATTTTTACATGTACTCTGTAAAGGTTAAGCGCCTTTGCTGCTAAGATCCTTGTATAAAGTTCTCACTCAACACCTTTGAGGTATATTTAACTAATGTGAATCTCTCTCTTTCTATTTAGCCAGTTGCTTACTCTTGAGAGGAGCTTTACTATTTATTATTTCTAGAGCTTAGTCACCTTGGACTCACTGACTTGTTGAATCTACTCTGCCTTAAAGGTCTACTTGAAATTGTTGAACATGCTCTCTTTAATCTTGATGCTGACTGTGAGGATATTTAACCTACTTAAGATGCTAATATAAATACATAAAGTTAGTTTAAAAGATAAGTCAAATATGCTTTCATATTTAACAATTATTTTCTACTTCATTTTTAGGGTTTTATTAAAAAGTGAGGTTAGATATATCATTTTATTTTAAATTAAATTTATCGATTTCTTGAAATTAAAAATTATCAATAATGTTTACTTCAATAATGCTTATTTATGCTAAATTAAAATTAAAGATCGTTTGATAGGTTCCTATTTGTAGGATTTTCCTCTTTCAACTCTCAATAATTTAGTCTATTTATGGCTTTCAAACCTATCTAATTCTGAATCAGAAGTGATTATGCTAATTTAAGATTCTGACCTTCTTCTTTTTGTTCTCTTCAATTTCTAATTTACTCTACTGCTGATCTTCTCATCACTTTAATCAGATCAGTTCCTATGCTCATTTCTTTTTCTTTCTATTTTGAGTGAATGATCTAGTTTATTACTTTTTTCAGATTATTTTTCGTTTCTTGGTGAAAATTTGCTAGTCTTCTAATTTTACTGTGTTCTCCTGATATTCTCATCTTGAAACTTTCTTTCATATTTCTTGTCTCTCTTGTTCTGATCCATACTTTCTCTTAATTACAAGTCATGCTTTCAGTTTCGAATGCCTCCTTCTACTTAATTATCTTTATGCATGAGGAACTAGGAACTTTGGCTCTTAATTTGGTGCTATGCTTTATGATTTGATAAATCTGCCTTATAGTTCTCTCGAAGATTCTAATGAGAGTCATATAATCTATGTTTTTTAATGTCTTGACTTTTCTTTATCGAAGACTAGGAGTGAGGA